>VMDR010000385.1:164073-249255 GCA_007922815.1 Macrotus californicus | reverse complement strand
TTTAAGATTGTCTCCTTATCTTTAATCTTGGGTAATGTAATTATGATGTGCCTTGGTGTGTGCTTCCTTGGGTCCAACTTGTTTGGGACTCTCTGATCTTCCTGGACTTCCTGGAAGTCTGTTCCTTTGCCAGATTGGGGAAGTCCTCCTGCAATATGCTTTCAAATAAGTTTTCAATTTCTTACTCTTTCTCTTCTTCTGGTACCCCTATGATTTAGATGTTGGAATGTTTCAAGACATCCCAGAGGTTCCTAAGTGTCTCCTCATTTTTTTGAATTCTTGTTTCTTTATTGTGTTCTGGTTGAATGTTTATTTCTTCCTTCTGGGCCAAACTGTTGATTTGAGTCCCAGTTTCCTTCCCTTCATTGTTGGTTCCCTGTACATTTTCCTTTATTTCACTTTACATAGTCTTCACCTTTTCCTCTATTTCACAACCATATTCAACCAGTTCTGTGAGCATCCTGATTACAAGTGTTTTGAAGTATGCATCTGATAGGTTGGCTATCTCTTCATCATTTAGTTCTTTTTCTGGAGCTTTGATCTGTTCTATCATTTGGCCCATATTTCTTTGTCTGGGGCATCTGTTACGTTGTAAGGGGCGGAGCCTCGGGTACTCACTAGGGTGGGGAAACCCATGTCGCTGCATGTGGGGGAAGGGTCTGAGAGGGAACAATGATGCTTGCTCAGCTCTCTCAGCCGGCTTTCATTCACTTCCCCTGCTACCCACAAGCCAATAGGGCCCTTCTGGTGCTGATTCCAGGGTGGGTGGGTTTGTGTACATTCTAGAACCCTATGGGTCTCTCCAATGAACTCTCCTGTGAGGCTGGGAGTTTCCCCCTCTGCCACAACCCCCACAGATTTTTACAGCCAGAGGTTTTGAGGCTTTCTTTTCCTGTGCTGAAATCCTGGGTTGCACGGTCTGTCTCGCTCCCCATTTGTTCCTCCTGGTTTATCCACACCCAAATGTGGGCCCACCAGACACTGCTTCACCTGCCCCAGTCCTCCAGCGCCACCTTGCTGTGAGTCTTCTCCACCCCAGCTGCCTGGCTCCGCCCCTCCTACTGGTCTGCATGAATGTTTCTTCTTTAACTCTTTGGTTGTCAGACTTCCATACAGTTTGATTTTCTGGAAGTTCTGGTTATTTTTTGTTTTTAAATATGTTGTCCTTCTTTTGGTTGTGCGAGGAGGCAAAGTGTGTCTACCTATGCCTCCATCTTGGCCAGAAATCCATTTTAACCATTTTTAAGTGTGCGGTTTAGTGGCGTCACTTTACACTCACGTTGTTGTGCAGCCGTCACTGACATCTGTCTCCAGAACTCTTCGTCTTCGCAAACTGAAATTCTGTGCCCATTAAATGCCAACCCCACCCCAGGATTCAACCAGCATTCTACTTTCTGTCTCTATGAAGTTCACTACTCTAGGTGCCTCATGTAAGTGGACTCACACATTACTTGTCTTTTTGTGCCTGGCTTGTGTCGATTTGTGTAATTTCTTCAAGGTCCCTCTATGTTGTAAGCATGTGTCAGAATTTATTTCCTTTTCAAGGCTGGATCCATATACCCGTTGTATGTCTACATCTCATTTTATTTATTCATTTATCTGTTGATAGACTCCTGGGTTGCTTCTGCCTTTGGCACTTGGGACTGATGTTACTGTGAACACAGGTGAAAAAGTGATATCTTCCGGGGGGGAGGGGGTATAGGGAGATAAATGGTAATGAAAAATACAATTAAAAAATGATATCTTTACAATAGCCTGCAGTATCCTCACACAATAGAATATTATTGTATATTATATAGTCAAAACAAAGGAACTTCAGAGACAGGCAACAATATGGATGACTCAGCAATATAACTTTATATCAAATGGTAAGTCCAAAAATTTTATATGCCTGATATAATTTTTAATAAAAAAATTAAAAACAGTTACAATTTGAAGTATACTTTATAGGAATACATATAGGAGCAGGTATATTAAACTATATTAAAAGCAAAGCAAAAGTATAATAAATATGGGATTCAGGATATCAGTTGTCTCAGTCATAGGCAAGGAAAAAGGGGAACATTTGGTTAGTTGTTAGTTATTGTCAAGGTCTGAGATTTTGTTTTGGGGCAAAATAAATTCATGGGGCACTTATAATATTATTTAAAAACAACTAATAAAACTAACTATATAATAAAGTGGTCCATGCAATGACCAAGATTACATTGTGTGATGAACTGTGTGAGGACTATAATTCATTCAGTTTTCCAATGGAAAGAAGAGGAGAAGAAAGAAATGGATAAGGAAATGACTTTCTCACTATGGGATTCATTGTCTTGTCAATGCTCCACCAAAAATCATCTGACATTCTACCAGAGGTCCAGATTGTGCACTTGAGTAAGAAAAGCTCTAAAATATCTGTCAGAAGGCTACCTGCTTCCTCTGCTGTCTTGCTCACCTCCAATGTGAGGGAGCTCGGGACTTCTAGAAGCACTTACCTGGAGAGATCCTTTTGTCAGGAAATTTTCCCTTGCGTTCCCTTATAGTTCAACCCCCTGCAGTTTCCACCCACTGTCTCCTTCTCACCTGGGGCCTGGCATGGGCTTGGGCACACAGGAACCCAGAGTTTCCGTCTGCATTGCTTTATGCACGAGCCTCCAGCCCCAGAGCAGAAGCCACGCCGGTGCTGCCCACTGTAAGACAAAGCATTCTTAATAAAAAAACACTTAAGAAATTTTCACTTTTATTGGAATTCTGATTTTTTTCTCAGAATAAAGTTTCCCATGTTCCTTGCCATTTGTCAGAGTTTGATGCATTTTATCCAGACATTATTTTTGTGTGTCCGTTTTAACAACGATTCTAACTGCTCTTCTTTCTTCTAAATGTGTCCATCAAGAGGTAATCCTTGAATTGGCCACTTTTCACTTTAGCAAGATTGAAATAAAACGTTGACACAAGCTCATAAATAAATGGTTTAAAAAGCCTTTTTTATGTGTTTTTCCTTCAATACAACTGAATACTTGAAGGTGAGCTAGAATTTCTTGGCCATATTTTTACTAATCCTTAAGCTGCGATTTACTGAGACTCCATGGTCCCAAACTCCTTGGCCAGACCCTGTGAAACTCCCTCCCAGCCCTGATCAGCCACTCTCTTCCCCTGACACAGTCCATGGACTTGGGAGTCCCAGGGTGGGAGGGGGCAAAAGGGAGGAAAAGGGGTGACTATTAAGTCTGAATGTATCTCCACAAATCCAGGTCCTCACCAAACCTCAGAACTAGGGATGAGGCTGCCTTCACCCCCTCACACACACACTCTTGTATCCAGAAATAGTCACTGGCCTAGAGGGAAGAGGTTTTTAGGCAGAGGCTGACTCGGGGGCCTCTACCCTCTCTTGGGGGGCTGGGATTGAGGAGGAGCTCTAAACGCCAGTGCCTCAGGTAGCTGCTTGGCAGACTCAGTCCCTAAAGCCTGGCCTCTGTCCAGCTGGGAAATGAGCCCCCTGCCTCCCATTGGACACGGGATTGTCTCCAGGCACAGCTGACTCCCAGCTGCTGGTCCCCAGGCCCTCCCCCATAAGCTGCCATCAAGGGTGTCCTGCCAAGGATCATCAAAGGAGATCTGGGGAGTAGGCAGTGTGCTTGGGATCTGCAGAAGTTTGGGGTCACCTTTAGGGAGTAACCTTGACCCCGGAGTCATCTTAATCTTTTTCATAACTTCTGAATTATAAATATATATGTTGATGATATAAACTTGGAAACTATAAAGAAGTATAAATAAAACAAAATCATACATACTCTTCCCCCTCCACCCAGAAATTGTCATTGTCTATATTTTACTGGTTTTAGTCTAGTCTTTTAATTTAATCTACACATTTATTTTTGTTTCATAAATGGGATCATTTTATACCTAGTGCTTTGTATCCTATTTTTCTTTATTATTATTTTCTAAAAATGTGCTTTGATTAAAAGTTCTTTAAAAATCTCATTTTTAGTTGGTGTGAGTTAGCATAAACTCTGCCAGCTCCTCCCTTCACCAGCCACAACTCCCCTCCACCTGCCCCTCAGTTTTCAAAGGCTCCTGTACATGGCTTTGGGCTATAACTGTGGCAGATATTCCAGCCACGGCCTTGGAACCTATCTGTGGGCAAGAGGAGGAGTAGGCCGGGCCAAAGGGACTCTTGACTCATCCTGGGGGCAGATCCCTGTAGCTCCGGATCCTGCGGCGCTCACCTCCCACACTCAGGCACAGAGAAATTTGAGGGGAATCTTTCCTTTGGGTTCATCCTTTACCCTGGTCGTGTGTGAAGTCAGTACTCTGTCTCCCCTCACTTCCAATTTTCCTTGGGAAGCAGGTTTCTAGCATTTTTCACTTTTTCTTTTTTATTGTTGTTCAAGTACAGTTGTCTCCATTTTCGTGCCACCAATTTCCCCGACCCCACCCACCCGGTTTTCAGCATTTCTGAGGCTACTTAGGCAGTTCCTGGCCACTTTGGCAGCATCAGCTGTCCTGGACTACATCTTCGTGTCTCACTGGTTCAGGTAGCCCTGGCCTTGGGCTGCCTTGTCCTTGGAACGGTCAGTGGGAGTTTAAAGAGGAAGAAATGGTCTATAGGGATCTGAAAGCAAAAGGGGACTTGGAGCCAATGTTTGACATTTGGAGTTTAAAAGAAAACATCTCCCTCCTCACCTGGAAAGCTGCCGGGAGCTTCATAATGGCCCCTGCAATGACACCAGGGGGAGAAAGGGGCACATGCTTGATGCCTGGACTTGCTTCAGCAGAGACAAGGGGCCCTGCCCTTCTCCTGCCCCTCAGCAACTCCTCCTCTCCCAGGCCCTGTTCCCAACCCCCAGGTCCCTGTCCTGATTGTGCACCGTCACCAGCCCAAGCCATCTCTACACCATAGACCCTTGGCACACTCATGCCACTGATAGGAACGTGAACACTCCTTTCCTATTGCTTGAGGAAATCTCTAAGCCCAAACTCCAGAGGCAGGCTGGTGGCAGGTGCCCAGCTCGTCACTCAGTTTAACCTGACCTGGCAAAATAACAAGGCTTCCCAAGTTGTTCCCGGTCTTCTCCCCCAGCCCAATGCAGTAACAATTCTGTCAACAGCTCATTCTGTGCAGTAACTTTGAAGTGATCAGTGCATGCTTTCCTTTATGTCCTCATTTGATCTGCTAGCACTGCCATTGGGTAAGCAGGACTGGTCTTAGTTTTTCATTTACAGATGAAGAAATGGAGGCCTGAAGCCAACCACGGGAGGCCCTCTGCTCGGTGGAACCTCCCGGCCTCCTTCCTCCAGATTGCTTCCCAGGGCACTGCAATGTCAAGTTCTCTGCCCCGGCTTTCCACGCCTGCAGATTTCTATGCCTGGTTTTCCATGCCTGGCTCCTTCAAACCTAAATGCTGCCGGGTCTCCACCCAGAAAAATCTTTCTCTGTCCTACCATTTCTGTTTGTTTTAATACATTCCCCTCAGTGGATTGTTGTAGGGACGAGGCGAGGAGAAGCTCCTCATTTTGAAACCTCTTCTAATTGATTTCTCTCTGATGAGGTGCCATAATCCTTTCTGGCTGTCCTTAAAGCCTCTCCAGTTTCTTCAAACAGCCTCTCCATACTCTTTTTCCCAGCCTCCCACGTCTTCCCTGGGCTGGAAATATCTTTCCTGATTTTTTTCTTGGCAGCCATCGTCCATGATAGGCTTATGACCCAACTGGTCACCAGGAGAGCCCTGCCTCCCAGGGTGCTAGACACAGGTACGCATACAAACCTGCGCAGTGAGCGGTCACCACACTCTGCCTTTTCCATTCTGTTGTAATCAGACTATACGGAGGGGCAAGGATGGATCTAAATAATTCTGCCTAAGGTGAGGCCTTTCTTGCCAGATCTATCAATGGCTTGTTGGGGGTTGAGGAAAGGTGTGAAGCCTGCTGTTTGCTCTTTGCCCAGCTTTGGGATAGCTAGGGGGAGACAGGCTCACCTGGGCAGCCCCGTCCCTGTGGCTAGGGAAGATATATTCTCCTAGGCCACAGGCTGCCTTATCCTCCAGGACCCCCAGCCCCCTCACCGACCCCTCACCAGGAGGAGAGCCACAGAGGCCAAGTGAGTTGAAGCATTTGCCTTTGGCCCCAGACCCCAGAGCCCACCTGGACCAAAACTCAAGCCTCCCGCCCTCCTTCTTGTCCCCTCTTTCATCTAGCCAGCTCCGGGGGAGAGAAGGAGATTGACTGGGTGCAATGCAGTGTTTCTGGGGACTGGGGGGCAGGGGAGTCCATTCAAATTGACAAAAATAGAACATCAGCCTCATATCATTTTTCTCAAAACAAGATTTATTGAAGTTCTGTCGGTGAAAATCGCTGCTGTGTGGAACGCTTAACTTATAGATTAGATTACTCAGTCGTGCCTTACTACATTTTTCATTAGAAAAATATTGGCTGGGAGAGTTTGACCTCATAATCTCTGCATTTTAAACAATAACCAGAGGAAAACCAAATAGAAGGCACAAGTTAACGGGTTTTCCCCCTCAGCATTTCCCCCTGGGAGAGATCAGAGCGAGGGCCGGGAAGGGAACAGGAGCGAATCTGCTGCGTGAGCAATTCCCCATCTCCCGGCCCTCTCCCCAGAGGCTGCGGAGCGGCTGGGGGCAGAAGGAATCGTGGGCTGAGCTGAGTGAGCACTGGGGCTCAGGCCCTGCAGATCCCTGCTCTGGTGGCCTGCAGTTCTGCAGGCTGAGGGCACAAGGGGTATGTATCCAGGGGAATTCTTTTTCTCTGCCCCAGGGAGCACCCAGTCTAGTTCTCCTTCCCCTAAGAGCCCAGAATCCCAGAGCAGCTGCGGGCCTCCGTTTCGGCGGATGGAGTAGAGGGGAGAGGGCATGACTGCTTCTTCATCACCACCCTGGGGTGGTCTCCCTCCAGGAGGGTTCTGTGGAGGGAGTGACTCCAAGGTTAGACCCGCTGGAGCAGTCTAGAGGCTGTCCTCTGGCGTTCTGATGGTCCTTTTCATCTACCAGTAAAGGCTCCTAGGGGAACCCCGGGCCTGAAGCCCTCAGGCTGAGGAAGAGCGTGGGGTGCTGGCGGCTCCATAGAAGGGCAGGGGCAGCCCAGGTGCAAATGGATCCCTGGCCACTTTACGATTTCTGATTTGATTCCTTGGAGAGTGGCACCCCCACCCCCGACTGTGTCTCGGTTTCTACTTTCTGAGGCTTTGGTGATTTCCAAGTTCTGACACAGTCATTAGTTACAAAGAGCAATTATTTTTTTTTTGTCATTAAGTCATTTTTTAAATGGCTCCAGGCGACATCACAGAACAAAGAAACAAAATATCCATGAAAAGACTTAATCACAAATTACTAATTATTTCACCCCCTCCTCCCTCCCAAAATCGTGAAATCTGAGCCCCATGAAAAGGGAGAAGGTCTCCCCAGCCATGAGCTCGCCATGGCTCTTAGGCACCTAATCCATCATGAAGGGGGGGCATTTCCTGCCCTCCTCTCAGCCCCGTGGGAAGGGGTGGCAGGGAGTCCCCCATTTCTGACCTTTGAAGTCACCTTCTACCCATAGATATAGCTCCTCAGGGGGACTTGAAAATGAGTGGGGGACCCCATCCAGAGCCCCACACCTTGGGCCCCTCCTCCCAGGCCGGCAGTCTCCCCAGCTGCCATTCCACTCTGGGCCCTTTGAAGCCTCTGGACCACAGCAGAGGAGCTGCCCCCACCCCTACCCCCCGCTGTCCCCTGCTGTGGGGCTCCTAGAGTCCCGCCTGGAAAACAAACTCGAGGAGGAAGTAATCCTGGAGGGGAAGCCCTTGAGTCCCCAGACGTGAGGAAATAAAATGTGTTTGACACCAAAATGTATGGGAGCAGCAGGAAATCCAGGGGATGGGCCCCTCCATCCTTCCAAACCTTCTCCAAGAGCTGATTGTGATCTCCTTATCTGACCCTTGCTGAGCAAGAGAGGGGCTGCGTGGAGGAGACAACAGCCGGGAAAGCCCCATCTCTGTCCAGGAACAAAGCCGGGTCTGCCAGAAAGGTGGGTTCTGAGGCCCCAGGCAGGCCTCCTAGGAACTAACTCTGTACTTGCCCCATTCCCTAGGAACAGCCTGCATTGAACTTGAGTGATTAATTAGCTCAGCAGTTTTGGACAGAAGAGCCTGAGAAGGATGGCATGGCAGGTCCCGAAAGGGGGCCACTGAGGAAGGGTATGTGCTAGGACAAGGGGCAGCTGTGGAGTTCCCACCTTCAAAACCCAAATAATATAAAACCTGACTCCACAGTAAAGTCAGCCCCAGATTTCATCCATTCAACAAATGCTTGTCAAGCTCTTACTACGTTCCAGGCAACAGGAATACATCGATGACCATGCTCTACCTGGACCCTGCCTTCATGAAGACCTGGTTTACTTTTCTTGAGTATCTATTCATTAAGAAGACCTAGATCAAAGTGAAGTCAAAGCTATGCTCAGTGTCCTACCCCAGCCATTGCTCACTCCTTGGTTGTTTGGACAGTCATCCTTGGTGGTTTTCTGACTCCTCAGTCAGACCATTCCCTTAATACAAGTCTCACATGTCTCCTGGGTCCACCTCCCTCCCTAGCAGCCCTGGGCACCTGTTAGCAGTAAATGGTTATAGGTGGGAAGAAAGAAGACAGACAAGCAGGTTTTTAATAAACAGAACCTGCTTAACAAATGTTTGCAGCCATTGTTCCTATGTCATATGACCAGTGAAGACCTTGAGTATAAATGTCCAAAATACTGGAAACATAGTCACTGTCTCAATCAAGAGAGCTTAGAATTCGAATAATCATTCTCAGCCACACAGAGATACTCACTCTCCCTCTTTCTCTTTCTTGTCAGACTTTCTTTGTTTTCTCCCCTCTCTTAAAATCTTCTAACTGAGGAACATCTGGGAATATGTTGGGACTTGGACTGCCTTTATTAAAAGCATTTCTTTAAAAGGAATAGGCTTTTCTGCTCCACTTTCTTGCTGTACAAGGGGTACTAACCACTCAGATCTGTAGAAGGTCTGAGCCTAGGGGATCACCCCACTTTTGATGTAGCTAGACTGCTGTTTGTCCCCCAATATCCTTCTCCCCTTCTTGTTTTAATAATAAAACCCCCAAGTGTTAGTTGGAACCTGACCACCCAGTTTAGGACTGTATTTCTCAGACTCCCTTGCAGCTATGTGTGTCCAGGTCACTAAATTCTGGCCAACGAGCTAGCAAAAGTAATATAATACCTTCTAGGATTTGCACTTAGAAAGAAGGAACTGATTCTCCACATCCTTTTCTCCATCCTTTTTTCTATGTCTATATAACATGGAAACTAGAGCAGCCAACTTGGAGATCAAATTAGAAGCCATGTGTTGAGGGCAGTGGAACAATCATGAAGAAGAAACCTAGGGCCTTGTCACTGTGGAGTGAAGCTGCCATATCTGCCCTGAAGTGCTTCAGCTCAGACTTCATGGGAGACAGAAACAAATATTATGTGCTTAGCCTACTAGTATTTTGTAATTTGCTTCATTTCTTTCCTTTGCTTCTCTGGACAAAAGAAAAGCAAATGATCTAAGATAGCACTGGCCCTGTACAATATAATGTGAACCACATATGTTATTGAAAATTATCCAGTAGATATATATTTTTTTAAATTAAAGAGACAGGTAAAAGTTAATTTTAATATATTTTGTTTAAACCAATATTATTTCAACATATGATCAATATAAAATTATTAAAGAGATAGTTTCCTTTTTTTTATACTAAGTCTTCAAAATCCAATGTATATATTACACTCCCATCTCAACTGGACTAGCTGTATTTCAGGTGCTCAACAGGCGCATCTGGCTAGTAGTGACAGGACTGGCCAGCACAGGTCTAGAGGAACTGCCAGAGGCTGAACCACTCAGGGATTGAGGACCATCCCTGAGCGAGGTATAGCAGCTGCAATAGGCACTGCTGCTCCTGCAGCTACAAGGCGGGCCTTTTGTCAGCCATCCCATTTTCTAGCCAGATGTCTGGCATACCCATCGTGCTGTGGCTCCGGCTCGCAAGGAAAAACCTCAGTGCCTCAGTTGCCTGTATTGGACCCTGGAGAGGGCTATCTTAGGAAGCAAGTAGACCCCTAGGAAGATGGAGAAAGGGAAGAGAAAGCTGGAGTATGGCTCTCCCTCCAACCTCCACTTTGACTATAATCAGAACACAGTGGAGCAGGGAAGACAGTGCCTCCTGAGCACAGTACTGTTGGGGGGAGAGGTCCTCCCTCGTGCTCAGGGAGACCCGGGACCATTGCATATTCCTCCTGAGCTTGCCCAAGATCTGGCTTATATCTCATACGTGTTGGGAGTAAAGAAAGAGCAGTGGTACCACAGGAAGAGTCCACATTCACCAGTGTAATCCTTCCTGCCAACTCCCTCACCTGGAGAGCAAGTTAACATCTCTACCACTGTCACATCCCCCTTCACTTGTGACGATAGCTAGTGTCACCATCACCCACCAATACTACTGTCACCCCCAAAATTATTAGTTCTGTCACTATGAACTTCAATGTCACCACTTTCTTCACCATGACAACAATTATCATCACTTACTACCTTTATCACCATGGCAGCCATCATTAACAACACCAGTTCCACTCATCACCCCATTGTTGCTATTGCCATAATCATACAATCACTGTCATTATCAACCTCACCATGACAACCACATCCACCATCACCATAATAAGTATTAGGATCTTCAACATCTCCTTTAGTTTATTTTGTAAGGTCATCCCCAGCTCTCCTTTTCCTTTCTAGAAGTCCTCAGAGTATACGCCTAATTTCCTCTTGGTCAAAATAACCTCTTGCAACCCTTGTATCCCTTGCACCCCAGCATCCTCCTCCTTCAACTATTTTTGCTTCAGAATCAAATTCCCATTGCCCTGTTTGACTTTTTGGATTCTGGACTCTTGCTTGCTCTGGCCTGTCCATTGAAATCTGCGATCCCTTTCTGCTGGCTCAAATGCTATGAATTTGCTCCCTTGGTTTATCTCTAACTGGCGGCCACTTAACCCTGGACATTCTGCCATCAGTTGCAGAGGTCTGCCTGGTTAGGCCTGGGGAATTCAGCACTACAATGCTCTCTCAGGGGACCAACATCCTGCCAACATCTTTTTTTTTTTTTTACTTTTTTAAAAGATTTTATTTATTTATTTTTAGAGAGAGGGGAAGGGAGGGAGAAGGAGAGGGAGAGAAACATCAATGTGTGGTTGTCTCTCACGTGGCCCCCACTGGGAACCTGGCCCGCAACCCAGGCATGTGCCCTGACTGGGAATCGAACCAGTGACCCTTTGGTTCACAGCCCCTGCTCAATCCACTGAGCTATACCAGCCAGGGCACCAACATCTTTTCTTGAACTTTTGCTGAGTGAAAAGAGGCTAGAAAGGAAGCTGGGAAGGGGTACTTCTGGGCAGAACCTGCCAACCTGGTGAGTACAGAGTGTCAGAAGAAGAGCTTCGGGGGAAGGAACAAACTCTTTGCTCCCCTGTTGGTTTGTCCAATGGAGATCACAATAAGAATTGTCCTCTTATATTTCCCTGGCGTCCCTAAGAAGGATGAAACACTGCACTTTTATGGCAGGTGACCGTGGCAGAGGCAGCAGGAGCTCTCATCTCTCCCCAACTCTGTACTCTGGATATGGTGGCTTGTGTCACCCTCTTACCCTCCCAGGAAGCCACAGGTACCCAGGCTTTCTGCAAGTACTCAACCCCACCAGTCACACACAGTTCATGGGAGGGAAAGGATGAGCATCTGGATTGAGATCAGATCCCAAAGTACATCTCTGAATCTGATCATGTGGCCCAAAAGAAATGGCTCTCTCATCCTTAGACCTGAATAACTCTTACCAGAGGGCCAGGATGAAGTAGGAAGGAGGAAACTGGATCCTCGTTTTGTATGTTTTGAGGCCAGACCCCTTCCCAGTGCTTGGTATAGGGCTCTGCCCAGGGCAAAAGGGGTTGATTTACTGCTTGTCTGCAAAGAGGGTGGGGTTGGTGGCTCTAGGACATGTGAGCAAGGCTGCCTACACTTTGGAGGCATTCCAGATGCTTGTTAATAAAGATCCCTCCGAATGCTGATGAAACAGATTGTGAAATGATTCAGGGAGGTGGCCAGTGGGAGGGACAGAAGCAGTTGTCCTTTTCCATCCCAAGAAAATGCTATGGTGATAGACATACCTGTTAATAAATACAACCTTCTCCCCATGTACCTCAACAGAGAAAAGGGATAAAGTCCTTCCTTCTCCCCTCTCTTATTCATTCATTTGGTCTACCTTTTTATTGAGCAACTACTATGTGCCGAGCACTGAACCAAACCTTGGAGATACCAAGATGAATAAGACTTGGCTCTTATCCTTAAAGAGCTCACAGTCATCACTGAGAAGAGAGAAAGGGAAAATGCCCCGGCCTTTCCAGCTTGTCAAGGGTCAACCACATGCCTAAGCCAGTCCTCCTGAGAGGGCAGTGGGTGAGATTCCAGCAGGTAATGGATGAGTACAGCTATGCCCTGACAGGGACATTACCTGCAATTGGTTCCAGTCATCTATGGAGCCAAGCGGCTTTAAAAATTGGGGGAGGTTGGTGATAGAGGAGAGCAGGCCTCACCCCTCCATCCCTAATCTGTCCTGATCCCTGCCCCCGAGAGAAGCAGAGTATGTTCTCCTATGGCTAGAACAGAGAAAATATCTTTTGCCTCTTCCCTCAGCCAGGCTGGTCTTTGAATGGGCTGGAGACCAGCCCCAAGTGGAAGCACTGAGGGCTTAGGAGAAAGGGCAGAGACTAGAGGCAGGGTCTAGCCTGCTTATGAGGTCAGATTCCAGAGCAAACAGCATGCTGTCTGCCTTTCCAGGCTCTAGCAGGATAGTTGTGGGGTCAGAAAATGAGGGCAAAAATTTGAGGTTCCTGTGGGCCAGGGAGGGGCCTCCAGGGTCTGACAGGCACCCTTGGAACATGCACCCTTGTGTCAGCCTTTGCTGGGCAAGTGGGGGCCAGAGGCACCTGTTCAGGGAGTAGAGCCCTCAGATTCCGCTAAATGATTAGAGTCCCATTAGCGTGGTCTGAGCTGGCAGGGACGTGGCAGAGCACATGGTCCTCTCCCCTCATGTAGATGGGGTCCCAGTCACACAAGGACAAGCACCAGCTTGGGTCTCTTCTCTCACCAACTGCCCTGTGACCTCTCCTGTGATGCTGACACATAGCATCTTTTCCTGCAAGGGACTCTGAGCACATCTCCCAAACTGAGCAAGTTCCTACCTCAGTCCCTAGGGTACCTCTGTCAGTGGACTTTGGGGACAGTTTCAGATTTCAGGAGCAGGGCTAGGGATAGCCGTGCTGCGGCTACCCGGGATTCTGGTGAACCCGAGACTGCTCCCATCCTTGCCTCCCCCATCCTTCCTCCCCCCACCCCCTCCAGCACGGGCATACCCAGGCCTCTGTCCTGAGCCATTTTCCTGTTGCTCTGCTGCAGCCTATTTAGCCACCAGCACTTTCATTTTTTCTGTCCCCTTCATGCCTTCTGAGCTCATGTCCTCTCTGTTCCTCTGCCACCCTCCCTGCCACATCCACCCTCCTTGGCCCTTTTCATCTCTATACCATCTCCCATACATGCCTTCCTCAAAATATGCAGGCGACAGGGCTCTCCTTCTCAGGGACAAGATCATGTGTAGGGGAGGGGCCTACTGTGACACTGGCGACTGCAGGAAGTTAAAGGAATCCTATGTATACTCAGCAAGTCACATGGGGACAAAAGCAGGGTTGGTGGTCTGAACCCCAGGGTGGGACATAAGGCTGCGGGGCCCTGGGGCTGGGCCCTGGACAGCATGGGCAGGAATTTCCTCAAGTTCAGCTCTGAGAGGCACTGCCAGGGCCTGCCCTTTCCAGGTGCCTATGGTTCGATTCATAGAAATCTTCTCAGAGCCTCAAACAGGCCTGGAAAATGAGTCAGGAGAGCATCCAGGTTTGACCCCTGGCTCCGTCCCCAGCCAACAATCTCAACCCCGCCGTTCCCTCTACCCCTGCCCCAGCACAGTGCCAAGATGGACCTGGCCTCCTTCCCCTCCAGTGCCTCCCTGTCTCCAGGCCACTCCTGTTGTTAGCCTATTTGGGGGGTGAGGCTTAGGGAACAGGTGAGAAGGGCTCTCTGGGAGTGAGAGCGACACTCACTCTCAGGCACGCACACCCGGCAGAGGCACTCAGACAGCTGGCTCAGGTCACACTCCTACAATGCACACTCACTCCCACATGAACACGTGCGCCCCTGTCCTGTTCCATTCACTCAGTCATCCAGCAAACTTATAAAACAACTCCCCTGCCCTAGGCACTGGGCCAGGACCCGGGTCACAGGGATCAACAAGACAGACCTAGACAAGAGGTCCTAGCCTCCAAGGAGTTTAGAACCCAGCAGGGGAGAGAGTTATCAAACAGATACTTACACAGAACTGTTGAAGACATTGAAATCATAGTAAGGGCCATGCTGGAGAAAGTCTGCTGGACGATGCGAAGAGAGTGGGGGACCCAGCCACGGCCTCCACTGAGAGCAATGTACACTGTGCACTGCACAGAAAAGCTCCATGAGAACACAACTGGGGGGCTGTGACTTTGTGGAGGAAGGAGCACCTTTTTCTAGTTCTCACAAAGGTATCCCATGGGCTGGCAGGAGCCTGGCCTGGGGTCAGTTTCATATTTACTAACTTATACCCAAACTCACGGTGTCTCAAGGCCAATTTCAGGGTTAATCTCAATGCCACACATACAGTGTTGTACAACACCCTAGCGTACATACATTGCACAACCGCCATATTCAACATCACACACAGACGTGACTTTGACACACACTTAAAGCGTCCTCATCATTGTGGGCAGATTCTCACACGTCACACACAATCCTTCATATCCTGTCATACACAGTCTCTCTGATACTATGTCACCCATATTCTCCCTGCTTCACAGTCACACACAGTCCCTCATACTGTTACACACACATGAGTTTCTTGTACACACAGGCAGCTCGTTCCTGTTAGGCTTCTGGAGACAAGCGTGTGCAGCCCCTGATCACAGCTAAATGTCAGCGAGTCCCTCTCCTCCCAGTTAGAGATGAATTGTTGCTCAGGAGATATTTCATCCTTAATGCCTCCTGCTTGAACTGGAGCATGCATCTCCGGGAGGTTACGTTTTTGCCCAATCTGTCTGCTGCACCCCCACCCCACCCTGATGGCCAAGAGAGCTGCCCTCCTGCCTCTCAGCTTTCACGGGGCAAGAGGAGGGCTCCCTCTCGCCTTACAGCCTCTCCTCAGCCTCCCCCGCCCCACCAGCTCACCTCTTGGCAAAAGAACAAAGCCCAGGCAGCTGCCCAGGCCCCCTCCTCAGCTCCCAGCACAGGAGGTGTCCCCAGAGCCCAGGGGCCATAGCCTAGCCACACCCCACCCCCATCCCAGCTGCTGGCTGCATTCAGGGCCAACCCAGACCCTGTAGCCTAGAGAATTGTGTGCAGAAAGAAGGATATGACACTGAGAGACAGTCCCTCCTAAGGGTCCCTGCACCCACACCCATCCCCATCATAAACTTAAAAACAAAAGGAAAAAAGAACAGCCTGAGTGATGTTGGTGTGAAGGTAACTGGCACAACCTTTCAGGAGGCTAGGTGGGCAAGATGTATCCACAGCCTCTATGAGGCGCATCCTTTTGGCCCCCGCAATGCCATGTTTAGGAATTTATTGTAAGGAAATAAGCAGAAATAGTCGACAACTTAGCTTCAAGGGGCTCATCCAAGCTTGGTTACAAGAGTGAAAAATTGGAAACAATCTAAACATTCCGCAGTAGGGACTGGCAATGACACCACCGTCGACGGAACACTGCACAGCCACTGAAGGACGGTGTGGAAGGATGTCTCACTGAAAGGTGTGCACGAAACGCTGAACAAAACAAGCAGGTTGCAAAACAGCACGCATACTAAACGCGACGTGGGGGCTGCATGAGGTCCTGGGGTAAAAAAGGGCACCAGTGCGAAAACTAGCGGAAGCCAAGTGAAGTATGGGGTTTCGTTAATAATAATGTACCAGTGCTGGTTTCCCAGTTCTGACAAATGTACCACGGCCACGTTAACATTAGGGAATGCTGGGCCAGAGGCACGGAAACTCTCTGTGCTAGCTTTGCAAGCTTTCTGTGAATCTGGAATTATCCCCAAACTAAGCTGATTTAAGAAATCATTAAGTGTATATAATGTGATCTCCCATTTTTTTTAAACAGTATATATACATCAAGGGCTGGGAGAATATTCACTAATACGTTAACTTCAGTAATATCTGAGGGGTGGGGGTACTATGAGCAACTTGAACTGGATTTAATTTTGATCATTTGAATGTTCTTGTTGCAGCTTTATAGAGGTTGTTTTGACATATAACACTGTGTAAGTTTAAGGTGTATAACATGTTGATTCGATACATTTATATATTGCGGTAAAATTACCACTGTAATGTCAGCTAGCACCTCCATCATGTCATATAATTACCATTTCTTTTTTGTTTTCTCATCTAAGATCTAGTCGCAGCAATTTTCAAGTACACAATACAGTAGCATTAACTACAATCACAGGGCTGTACATTGGATCCTCAGATCTTGTTTTTAAATAAAGGAACATGGACCACTTACATAATTTTTTAAAAAAATTTAAACATGAAGTGTCACAGGGCATACTGAGAGTAGCTCAAGTCCCACCCACCCACCCAGCCTCCTCAGTCCCCTGAAGGTCTTGAACCCAGCCGTTCTGCAATTCCTTTTACTTCTCTGCAGCCACTGATTGGCATGACCACCCCTCAAGGTTGCAGGTTTGATTCCCAGTCTGGGCGCATGCCTGGGTTGCATGCTGGCAGATTCCCCAGTTGGGAGCGTAAGAGAGGCAACCAATCAATGTATCTCTTGCGCATTGATGTTTCCCCTTCTTTTTCCCTCCCTTCCCCTCACTCTAAGAAGTAAATAAATAAAATATTTTTAAAAATTGTCTTGCTTTAAAAAATGATTCCTTTATGCTGCCTCTGCTCATCCATCACCAGTGTTAGAGAAACAAGTAAACATTTCTCTTCATCTATAATTGACTCTTCATTCCGATTCCACGACCATTACAAACCTCCTCTGCAAGCCTTCAACTCTAACTTGACCAAGTACAAGGACCCCATTCCTCAAATAATATTTTCCTTTCTACCTGTCCCCAAACCCACCAGCCCACCCCAGAGTGTTCCTGGATTATCACCCATCAGTTTTCTTCCGTCCTGTCTCTGAGAAAAAAAGTTCCTTCTCCTAAGCAAGGACCCAGCCTCTCCTGCGTCTTCCCAGAATTTTCTCCATCGAGCATCTTCCACATCTCGTCCATCTTGGCTCTCCCTCTTTCCTCTTTGTCCTGAGCAAACTTAATAAATGACAAATCACCTTGATTACCTCTAGTCCTAGCCTCTTACAGTTGCCTGTGACCTTGAAATAAGCAAACCCACTGGCCATATGCTTTGTCGTCCTCACTGATCACTCTGCAGGATTTACCACCAGTTCCTTCCCTAAAAACTTCCATCATCTCCAGGCCACTCACTTCCCTTGTTTTCCTCCCACTTTCCAACTATCCCTGTTTAGTCTCCCCTGACTCCTTTCTGTCCTCCAACTTTCTAAATATAGGGATCTCCCAGGATTCAGTTTTTAGTCTTGTCGGACTCTGCCCTCTCCCCCATTCCTGCCATGTTCACCATTCTATTGGCTTCCCCTAACCATCTCTTTGGAAGAATCCCTAACTGACAGCTTCTGGGTTCCCATCTGGAATGTCCAACTTTCTGCTAAGCATCTCTGAGTGGATGTCCCAGAGCACCTGAAACTCATTATAACCACAGTCACTATCTCTATCACCTCCCCAAGAAGCCTTTCCTTCAGACTTCCACCACTGTTTCCAACAACCAAGCTAAACACCTAGGAGTCCCTTAGACTCCTCTGCCCCTCTTCCTTATCCCTCCAAACCCATTCAACCACCAGGTCTGGCCAATTCTACATTAGCCCGTCTCTTGCCCACACTACTTTGTGTTCTATCCTTTCTGCCCTCATCTCCTTCTGGCCTGACTTAATTGGACTATGGCAATATCTTCATCCAAGACCACCCTGCCTCTCATCCTGCCCCAGGCACGCTACTTCTAGCAGAGCAACAGCCCACAGCCCCTAAAGCTGGGACAACCGTATACTCATTATCCAAACCAGCATGCTTTTGAGAGTGAAAGGGGCTCTATAAAATAATAATAATAATAATTAATAATAATAATAATAACAAAAATGCATTTTAATAATAATTACAGTGGGACTGTCCTGGGTATATAGTCATCCGACCTAAAGCACATGTCTGATCCTATCCCTCTTTTGCTTAAAGACCTTCTATGACTCCCATTAAATTAAGTACCAACTCAGATTAGCATCCTACCTTTCCAGCCTCTGGCTCATGCACCCCCCTCTCCTAATAAGCAGAACTACTCATGGCCCTTGAACATGACTCATGCTGTCCTAGCTCCATGCCTATGTTCATACTCTACCTTTCTTCAGGCAATCCTTGTCTCCAACTCTGCTCCCCAAATCCTATTCTTATTTCAAGACCAAAACTGCACACTACCTTCCATGAAGCGCCCCCCCCATCCTTTTCTTGCCCCTGTCTTGTAGCACTTTGCATTTCCCCAGGCATGATATTATTTCCACACTGGACTCCAAGAAAAGTGCTGGTCAGCGGCTGCATTTGGCCCTACTCCTAGTCAGGTCTTTGGCTGGGCAGCTGCTTACGATGTGGCCTGGCATTAAAAGATGAGCTAGGCCAGTTGATGTCCTCTCCTGGGAATTAGAACTATGAAATATGAAGAGACTAGAGCAGTTAGCAGAGGTGATGTAGAGAGCGACTCGGAGAGGCCAGCTGGTCAAACGCAAGTCACATTATGAGAAATTATGAGAAAACCCAGGAAGCTCTATGTGCTGCACGGGGGTCAGAAGCAGTTATGAGCTGGGGGCTCTGGAGGCCAGCCTGAGTGAGAGTCCTGACTCCTCCACTTCCTGGGGCAGGATACCTAACCTCCTTGAGCCTCAGTGTTCTCATACGAAAAATGGGGATAACGTCATCAGCTCACTCACAGAGTTCTTAAGGGGATTAACTGAGATAAGCATGGACACCGATGTGTTTGGCATTTAGTAAGTACCAGAACTTGTTAGCTATCATTCCTCCTCCTCCTCTAATTATTATTAATTTTATTAATATTAATGAGGAGAGAGACACACAGAGAGAAGAGAGAGCCTGTAGGCTGCCTTTCCACCTTACCATGAGAGAGAAATTTGTCCCCAGAGCTGCCTCAGTCCCTGAATGTTTTCTGAGCCCAGTTCCTGTGCTGAAGCGTGTGCTACAATACAAAGGCCCTCCTTGTGTGTGTGTGTGTGAGAGAGAGAGAGAGAGAGAGAGAGAGGGAGGGATTCCTCAAATGAACCTTTATTCTCGCACAAGGAATGATCCCTTCCCAAGTTCTCGTCTTCCTTTTGTGTCTGGACTTGAGCTTTCCACAGTCCCGCAGAATGCTCTGTCTATACCTCAGTATCCTGCCTGGCCTTGAACCCAGCTGATGCTCAATGTTTGATGAATGAATGAATAAGATTCCCAGTCCTCTTTAAGGAACCTACGGGAAGGGCTGTTTTTAGGAGACTCAGAAATCCATGGGGTACCCAATTATGAGAGAGGCCCTGGTTCATGGCTTCATCCCTCAAAGCAGGAAAGCGGGAAGGCCAGGACTGAAGAAACTGCAGGGTCCTCTCCCTGAGTTGACCTTGCCCACACGCTGCCAGGCCTTACCCCTTTTTTCCTTACTCCCTCTGGCCCCCAGGATGAGGGACATTAGGGTCACAGGAGGGGCAACTGAGGAAAGAGATCTGTTGGGTCAAGTTGCCAGCTTGCTGCCATGGGGCCAAGGTCTGCATTTCTCCCCCATCCAGCCTCACCCCTCTACTCCTTCATCCATATCTGAATCTTCAGTCACACTCACGTCTCTTCAGACCCTCACATTTACCGTTTTCTGTCTTACTATGTCTTTGCACATGCTCTTCCTTCCCTTCAGGTACCCTTCTTCACCTCCAAAATTCCTACTGGTCTTTAATACCCAGCTCAGAGCCAACCCTTTCTGGAACCTTCCTGGGACTCTCAGGCAGGGTTAAATGCTCTTGCTCCATTGTCCTAGCTCAACACTCCAATTACCTGTGTATTTGTCTGTCTTTCCTGAAAATGTACCTAGGACAGGAATTATGTCCTGTTTATCATTGTGACCCCAGTGCTTAGCAAAGGACTTGGCACATAGTAGGCTTTCACTGAGTGTCTGTTGACTGACTATATGAATGTATCAATAGATTAATTAAGTTTCTCCTAGCTCTGGGACCCCTGGATCCTGCAGTTTTCTCTACTTCTCTTAGGCATTTATTGAAGCCTTCTGCAGTCCCGTGACAATTTCTCCCAAAGCCACCACTACTCACCCCTAGTCCTGAGCAGTATCTGGCATCCACCATGCAGGGTTATGGATTTTGAAGCTAGAAATTTAGGGCTTAGGGACTAAGCAAGGGACCACAGGAACAGGGACAAAGTGAAGTGAGTTAGGGACTTGAATGTCTGCATTGGCCATTTGGGTCCTAATGGGTGGTTCCAGGCTGTCTCTCCCAGACAGGCTTCTGACTAGGCTTCTGGGCATGCCTGCCACTTGCCTGCCCTCCTACCTCCTTGGGCCCATAGCTGAGCGGCTGGCGGAGGCAGTGCTGGGCCAGCCCAAGCAGACAGCCTTGCGCGATTGCTGGCTCCAGGCCTCCCAGCCCAGCTTGTAGCTCCCCCCAGAGTGGCGGGATTGATTGGCTGCAGCCGGAATGGGCACCAGTCTCCCTGGCTTGGACAGAAACGGGGCCATCTGTTACACCTCTAGTTAAAAGTACATAAAGTTGAGCATTTGTGCGCCGACAATACCACCCCTGACACCCTCCACGCGGCACAGCGCTTCGGCTCCTTGGCAGGCTTGCGCTCCGCCACAGACCGGCACAGCAACGCCTACATGCTGGCTGGGTTGGCACCAGCGCAGGCACCACAGCTCCACCCCCCTGCGGCCTAGCCCAGCTGGGTCTAACCTCGAAGCTTAGATCCCACCTGTATCACAGAGTGGAGGAAAGGATGGGGGGTGGAGGTTGTATATTGGTGGGCAACTCCAGCCCCAGCTGGGGTGCCTAGGGTGCACATGATGTCAGATTTCAGGTTCTTATTTGGGGGGACCTAGGACAGCTGATCATGCTAGTCCTGGGTCAAGCTGGCTCTGGGATCATGCTAGGCCTTGGGTTTCCTGGGCTAAGCCAACCAGAAGAGTCCATCTTCTTACCCAATAGGCTCATGTACCTTGAGTTTGGATCCTCCATGGTGGCATCTTACACCAACTGAAAGGGCAACTTTGGGCAAGGCTGGGTTCTGGACTTTGGCCTTTGGCACAGAGTTCTAGATTCTGGTGTCTGGGCTCTAGGATGTAGAACCTGATTTCTAAACCCAAATTTCCGGTCTCTAGCTCAGGACTAGACATTCAAGGCATTCCACAAATGTCTTTTTCTACTTACCTTCCTCTGGCGCTCTAGCCAGGCCAGACTACCTGTCTCCCAAAACTGTGGTGAGCAGTCTTGTCTCTGCCCCTTTGCTCTTGCTGCCCCCTCTCACTCCAACTTGGCATACTCTATTTCTTCTCTCCAGTCTCTCAATCCTTCCCATTCTTCAAGGTCTAGCTCTAGTGCCTTATGCAAGGCAGACTTCTCTGGCTACTGGGTTTCTCCCTACCCTCATCTCCCAGAGGTCCCCTCCACCACCTGAATAGTTTTTTATGGTATGTCCAGTATGACACTTGAGCTCCTTCTGCACGGGTGGAAACTGGGCTGGCCCTGTCTTACCCACAGGCTGCAGTAGGGCTGAGAGCACACTTGGGAGAAAGCCCTGTAAGTGCCAGTCTGAACTTAGCTCAGCTGTGGGGGAGGGACACCATGTGCAGAGGTGATACTGGCTTTCCTGAAGGCCACTCTAACGGATTTGCTGTTCACAGCCTGGAAAGCAAATGGCCAGGTAGACAGACAGTCTTTGATTACTCATGTGTTAGTTTAATACACATTTATTACACATGTGCTATGTGCTTCGTCCTGAGTGGGGCATGGAAGAGGAAAGGGAATCCTAAAAAAAACGAGATTAGACACAGTCCCTGCCCTCAAAGAGCTTACCCATGAGTAAAGGCCACGAGATAAGTCCAAATAATAATTATAGTGCAACAAATCACCCAAAGTCAACAAAAGTGCCCTTTGTCTCATGCAACAATAGACTCTCAGAGCTGGAAAGGACCCAGAAGATCAGAGACTAATATTCCATCCTCAGCCAAAATATGTTTATATACATTACATGACCTAATGTGGGAAAACTGTTACTTGGCACAGAGTAAGGTGATAGTAAAATGATGAAGATGATGATGATGGTGCAGTAAGACTCATTATTCGCCTTCTCAGCAGGATCTACACATATTCCATCTATTGGGGGAGCTCACTCCCACACTCAGCAGCTCCTCCCATTGTTTACATTCTACCTTCGGAAAGCCATTCACAAGGAAAAGCTGAAACCATCCTCCAAAGTCCCACCAGCAGCCTACAGGTTGTGGGGCGACCTGGTACAGTGTCCAAGGAAGGGGTGTGAGGACAGAGGAGGACTGAGAATTATGGGAGGGTGTTAGTCCTAACTAGGGGCGCTCACCTGCCTACTCCAATCCTTTCTTGCACAACACCTCCTTCTAGCCTGGGGGAGTTGTCCCCAACTCTCCCCAAACCACTAGTGGTACAAGAACCTAAGAAAGGCTAATATGCCCAAATCAGGGTCCTAATAGAATCCGGGCAGTGGGCCTGGATATGAAGTTATGTGACTTTTTCTCCTTCCCATGGGCTTCCCCAGGTTGTGTGTGTGTGTGTGTGTGTGTGCTCCCACACCTGTAGAAAGCAGAATGTAAAGCTTATAAGCCATGGAGAACCCTGGAGGATGGGGGTGGGGTGGGTGTTGAGGGGGAAGGTAGGGAGCAGAAGCCCTGGGGGAGGGAGGGAATCAGAGTCTGCACACACTATGATCCGCTATGCTACTTCCCATCTGAGTCACCTCAGACAAGCCACCTGCCCTTTCTGAGGCTCGATTTGCTGGCTGTAAATTGGACCACAAAGACTACCTACTACCTACAGGGAAGTCCCCCACAGGGGCTACTGTGACAGACCGAGATCCTTCTAAAAGTCCAGTCACGTCCATCAGCTGGGGGTGGGGCCCGGGCATGCTGAAACCTTCCGGGCTCCGCACAAACTGGAGTTGCCCTTTGCTCCTCAGCAGGCTGGAGTCCAGCTTGGGGGTCTATGCTGCCTAGGTCCACCTTTGCCGCCTTTGTTTCTGGCCCTCATCGACTCCATCCCGATAAATCCCTTTTTTTCCTTTCCTCTTCATAAAGCTCTGCTCATCCCCAGAGCCTCTTCCAAGAAGAGCCCTGAGAGGAAAGCAGCTACAGAATTCTTCTTCCCACGTTCACAGGCAGAAGCCGATCGATGCCCACAGCGGATTAGAAGCACAGGAAAAAGGGGGTGGGGGAACTTGAACTCGGCTTTTCCGAGCCCCTCCTCCCAGGCTGGGGCCCGAGAGATCGCTGGGGTGAGCCTGGGACTGGGAAGAGCCACCAGCGCTGGGAGTGGGCGGGGGCGCGCGGGGCAGGGCCTGAGCTTCGCCAGGCCCGCCAGCAGCAGGCGCTGTGGCGGAGGCGGCCTCTGTACCCGAGATTAACTTAAGAGCTCACACTAATATCCCTGGCTGTGTGGAAACAGCGTTTTATTAAATGCTTCACACAGATTTGGTATAATAAAGATGAATATATTATATCCTTTACCTCCCCCAGAGTGAGACAATAATAAGAGAGGAAAAAAACAATAAAGTGAAACATAAATACAATGTAATGGGACTTGTGTCGAGGGACGCGTGGCCTGTCGGGGCTGCCAAGGGGTGACTTTGCGGCGGGAGTTCTGGACGGTGTCGCCGGGAAGGCGGACTCCAACCCTTCCCGGCCCGGCCAGGGGTTCCCAGGCCCCGGTGTCCAGCCTGCCCAGCTCCGAGCCCGCATAGCCAGTTCCAACTTTGCAGCTAAGGGGATTCAACCCAGAGGCACGCTGGAGCTGGTAAAAGAGGGGGGAGCATCCGGCCAGACCTCCACCCCTGGTAGGAGGGCCATGCGCATCCTCCCCCTCGGGGCTAGCCTGCCAGGGACTTGGGCCCCATGGGAAAGACAGACTCAAGGGCTGATGGACAGGCTCGAAGGAGGAAAAACCTGAGAGCAACGGCCTCCACGGTGGGAAGAGTTGCCCTCCCCGGGCTCTCCCATAACTAGCTGGAAGGCCCTAATTTGGGTTTCCTTTCCAACCTTCTCTAGGAGCCGCCAAAACCGTTTACCTGAAAATAAGAATTTCAAAGTTTTCCCAGCGTGGGGGTCGGGGGTGGCGGTAGGGAACGCTCGAGGGTTCAGCCCCACCCTTCTCCGCTCAGGTCGCAGCCCACGCCGAGTGCTCGACTCCCCACTCCCCGGCGGAGTTGCTTGACTTAAACTCAACAGCTTCTCAGCCGGACCTGGGTTCGAGCCCCACCTCTGGCGATGCTGTCTTAACCTCAGTTTCCTCTTTGGTAAAACGGAGACGTTGGCAGGATTGGAGAGAAGGTCTCTAACGCCTGGTACCCCATCAGCTGTAAAAAAAGAAAATTTTTAAAAAAGCAGCTACCAGCTGCTCCGAAATATTCGTTAAAATAAATAGCCACAGCAAACCTGCAATTCCCGCGAGCCTCGCTTCCTCCTTGGGCCCCAAAGCAGGCCACCCCTTCCCCCAAACGAATGGCGAGGCTGAGTCCCCCACCAGGATCCCTGAATCCCCTGACCTTTACCCCCGTCAAGTCTCAGATTAAGAGGCTTACCCAAGACCACGCAGCCGGCGGGTGGTGGGGCCAGCTGAGGTCCAGGTGCCATCACAGCCCAGCCCATCTCACCTGCCTCTGTGAAGACACCCGGCCGCCCTGGCGTGGAAACCGTTCGAGACTGGGCCGAGAAGCCAGAGCTCCGTCTGAGCCCTCAGGCGGGGCAGAGTAAGCCCAGGCCTGCCCAGGACCCGGGCGGTGGCTCTTACCAAACGAACGAAGGAGAAAGAAGGCGTAGAGGCAGAGGGAGGGGGAAGAAGAGGAGGAAGGAGCGGCAGAAGAGTGGGGGAAGGCGGCGTGAGGGGTGGGCAAGCAAGCGGCCTTCGGTGGGGCTTCTGGTCGGACTGCCTGGGACGCGGGTGAAAACCGGGCTGGGGCCCTGTCTGCGCCGCCCCGGGAAGGCCAGCGGGGCCGCTGCGAGGGCCTCGGCTGCGGTTCGCCACGTAGGGGAAAGGGGCAGGCCGCTAAAGAGAGAGCGGGGTCGACCTAAGGGAAGTGAAGGGACGCTGGGGACAGCGCGGGGTACGAGCGGCGGCAAGTGAGAGACGCAGCAGGGCGGCCCTTCAGGATCGGGAAGCCAGGGACAAGCGGGAATGGAACAGCCAACGGGAGCCGGCTCCGCTCAAACGAAATAAGGCTGAGGGCGCCACTTATTTAGCTTCTCTTCCAGGCACAGCAGCCTGGGGCTCCTGGCTGGCCCCAGGCGAAGAGATACCAGCTGCTTGCGCGTCGAGAACTGGACCTGCGGGTCCAGAAAGGCGGGGACAGAGGGCGGGGGAGCCAGGGGGTCCAGAGTAAGCGGAGGGTCCTGAAGTTTCCCCCGAGCTTCACTTCCATCCTGGCCCTGACCAAAGCAGCCCCAGGGCATCCCGGCTCCGAGCACAGGCCTGAACCTGCCTCCTCCGCTTCGCTCAGGGCCACACTGCCCAGTTCTCTGTGCCGCTGGGCACTGGAGTCGTTGGTTCCTGCAAGTCAGACCACTGCGTCCCTTAGTCTGGCGTTGGTCCTGCCGCCTGCCGCCTCTTGCCCAGCATCTGGAGAGCGGCTTAGTTGGGACAGCACTGCCCAGCAGTCGCGGTGAGGCCAGAAAGGACAAGGGACCAGGGAGTCTCCTGGGACGTGGCAGGGCAGAATCCAGGATAGGAGGGGGCAGGAGGTCTTCTATCCGGACTCTCCACCTCAAGCGTGTTAGCGATCCCTTCCCCTCAGTGGGAATGCGAAGGGCGGCGGGGGCGGCCGCACTAATGCAATGAGCCCCCACGCGGCCGCTGAATTATTCACGTGCCGTTTATTATGAGAAGCCTGACTCAGGCCTTTCCTACGCCCGCCTAGTGGGGCTGGCCTGCTCCTCTTCTCTCCCTTCCCTGCTTCCGCCCCTTCACCTATACCCTTGGCTCAGAAGCGGCGCGACTGGGGTGCAGCCTTGTCCCGACTCCCCCACCCTTCTGGCCCCAAACAGCCACCCCATAAGCTCACCAGCGCCTTCCACAGGCTGCAGACCTGATGCAAGTGCACGAAGGACCAAAGATTTCATCTGACCCTAGCAGCTTGCTGCCAGAAGGCAGAGGGAGGAAATATGGGGGCATACTGGCTCCCCTCTGGGCTGGCACTTCTGGTCTCCTGCTTGGCTGTCTCCTTTGCCTGGAGAGTGGTCCCCACTTCTGTACCTACCAAAATGCTCCTGGTTTTTCATGGCTCAACTCAAATGCCACCTCCACTGGGACTGAACCAGACTCCCCCCACTTATCTTTACCCTCTTCATGGTCCCCTGCGCTACTAGGGTGGGGGTGTCTGCTTCCTCTCACCCCTGCCTGTCAATCACCCTCCATCTTCTGTCTGTTCTTCCTCTCTGCTTCTGGACCCAAAACATGTTAGGGGCTCAGTCCTGTTTTTTAAAAGAAAGAGAGAGAAAGAGAAAGAGACAGTGAACAAACTCCATTACTTAATCAGGCCATACCACAGCTGGGTCCAGAACCCAGGACCCTCCCCCCATGGCCAAAAAGCATTAAATAATGAGGCTCCTGTGCCCCTCTGTGTGTGCTGGAGCAGCAGGGGTGCCTCACACATCTGCACACAGCTGTCAAAACAATGTACCTTCCCTTCTCTCATACCCCTGGTCCTCTCTCTGGGGCACAGATTGAGGTCCCAGCCTGGCTCTCTTTTGTCTCTTATTATTTGTTTAGTTTATTCATTCAGTAAATGCATGAGGAGACTTTGGTATATGCCAGGCTAGCATAGGGCATGGAGAAGAAATTCAAGTCCCTTCCTCCCCAAGTTCACAGCCAGGTGGAGAGAGAGGCAGGAGGGCTTCTCCAAACAGACAAATAAGCACACCCCTGGCAATCTGATGTGACACCAAGGAGGTGTGTGCCAAGGATAACAGAGGACCTGAACAGGTCAGGGAAGACACCCCCAAATGAATTAAGCACTAAAAACGGAACAAGAGGTGCCAGGAAGGGAAGTGATAGAAACCCTTCCTGCTCCAGGAAAAGGGAAGCAAAGACTTGGGACCAAAAAAGAGCGCTGTTCTGGAACCTTCAGAGTATGGTCACCTGGGCCTTGAGCACCCCTGGGAACTGTCTCTCGTCCCCTCTCTACCTGTCTCTATCTCTCAGTGATCTGTCTATGCACCCCCCCACACACAAACACACACTTCCAAAGGGCAATCTCCCTATGTAGGACTTGTGGTGCGGCCAGCTTGTCAATAGACTCTGAAAGAGAAAAGGAGGGAAAAGAGAAGCAGGAGGGGTGCTCTCCAAAGCAGTGTGGTGGCCATAGATCTTGCCCCTTTTGCTAGACAAGGTCCTGGGAGCTGGGCCTGGCCAGAGACAGTGGGGCAGGTCCAGAAACAGGATTGGAGCCTGTCCTGAATTTTGGAGCAGCTGGCTCCCTACTCCCCCAGCTGGTGAGGAGGCAACTTCCCTCCCCCTAACCTTTCCCCTTCCCCTATTGGCCTGCTTGTGGCTTTAAACTTTTCTGGATCTCCAACCCCTTTGGAGAATCCAATATGTTATGTAATATTGCCCTTGGAAAAAAATGCCCACTTGGGCTCACATACACAATTTAACACAGAGTTTCTGGAATCTATCTGCAGAGCCCCTGAAACCCATTCAAAGAGCTGTTGGGGGTCTCTGGTTAAGAACTCCATGTTTCTGGGATTAAGAGTTGAGTCAGAAAAACTAGTTTTCAAATCTCAATGATGCCAAAACAGGCTGTGTGACTTTGGATGGGTTACTTAACTTCTCTGGGCCTCATTTTTCTTATATGTAAAATCAAGGTGATAACAGTAGCCACCTCATAGGTTGTGAGTAATATATGAAATGAATAAAACCCTTAGCCTGAAGCCAGGCACATGCAGTAAGGGCTTATGGTGTTTATTGTCATGGTTATTGTTGTTGTTACTGCAGATGGTGGCCCAGGGCAGAATGTAAAAGCCGAGTGGGCAGTCCCGGTTCAGCCAGGGTGGCAGGAGGCCATCTATCGGAGCCTACTTCTACAGCCCAAGAAACACTCGCTGAATTCCACAAAGAGAGTCAGAGTAGTAGGTCCCCAGGGAACAAAAATGATCCTGATTGGTGGTCAAGTTAACTCATTTCAGGAAGTGTCAGAACCTTTTTTTCTTTTTTTTAGGGAAGCCTTGGCCTGAGGGCCAGTGCTGATGCTTACACAAATAATCTGGAAACAAACGGGCTACCGAAACCGTCTGGATTAAAGCCGATGAAGCCTTTGGACATTTACTTGAATTATTCTCCTGTGCTAAGGAATAAGTCATTTTGTTTGAGTCTACAGGGTCCCCTTATCCTGGCAATTCGTGCAATACACTTTCCTTCCTCTTTGTCTGGAATATTCACTCAGCTAGAGGGAAAGCAGATTTGGGGCAGAATAATGCCTTCCCCTGGAGACAGGGTAAGGCTGGACCCTGGTGGTAGAGGCAGGGCAGCAAGCATAAATTCAGGAGTCAGGATACAGTGTAGACTAGGCTCTAAAGACAGTCATCCCCTCTGTGGAGCAGACTCAAGGGAGAAGCTACTTCCAGCTCCAGGGAGATGCCACTGGCTCAGCTTACTGGGGGTTAGGAATCCCAGTCTTTTCCCAACCCAGCATGGGGTCCCCAGCATGGGGGTTGGGGCAGAAGGTGAGACCCTGGAGAGCAGTGGCAAGGTTTCTTCTCACCCCCACCCCTCTGCCCCTCAGTTACTCCTCCTTTCAATTTTCACAATCTCCAAAACTCCTCTGAGGGGGACAGTCAAGGCCCAAGCCTTTCCCCTCCACAATACACAATCATTTGTACCTCATTTGCTCGATAAAAACTCATTCAACCAGTACATGGAGGGCACCAGGTGCTCACCTGGCCTGCGCAGGTCTGAGGTGTATGGAATTCCCAGGTTAAGGTCCCTGCCCTCAAGGACCTCCTGGTTTGTCTGGTGTGAGAAGGAGTGAGTCCGACCACAAACCCAAAACACAGCTCCTTGCTCTGCAGGAGCAGTGTGGGAAGCGGGTGGATTTGGGCTCCCAGGAGTTCAGAAGATTCCAGCCGCTTACACAGTGGGGTCTGGAGTCTGGGAAACTGCTGGATATGGAAGAGGTTGGCGGGGCAGTTAGGCTGGTGTTTGAAAATGGCCTGGGGGAGGCGATGGAAGCAGGGAACCCTAAATAACAATGGGGGGGGTAGCACTCCTGGGTGCCTCCCCCCCCCCAGCCCCTAGCTGTGCCAGGCTGGAGCTGTTTGGTTCTGGAGATCAGCAAATTAGGCCCAAACACTAAAGCCTCAGGATTGAGCCGCAGGTATTGCTGAAGGGAAGAAGAGGTTTGGCGACAGTAGGTGGAAGAGGTAATATAGCAGATGATTGTAGAATGTCCTGTCTACTTTGACATGATGCAGTTGAAGAATCAAGGTCCCAGGAAATAGTGCCCCAGTAGAGGAATTCTATGCTCCCACCTTCTGCTCCCCAATTACATTCCTCATCTTCCTGGCAGCCTCACAGTAACATTAAACTTCACTGGTCCCGAGGGACTGGGAAATGGGCAACAGCAGGGTTGTCCTTAAGATCCTGTCCTACAGGCCAATATCAGGTGTGAATACTGGAACCGACAGGAAGAATGAAAGAGGAGGAGTATCGGAGGAGGCCCCTCCCAGGATAGGGAACTAAGAGTCCCTGTTCTCTGCTAGCATGGGGGATGTAGCTGCCTCTGGCTCTGGGTCAGGACTTTGGAAGGACACGACTGCAGGCCCGAGGCTGAGGCAGGATCCTGGGGGCAGGAAGTGAGAGGAGAGGGCAGACCCCTCTCGGTCCCACAGCTTCCAAGCCAGCAGGGTCCAGCTCCCTGGCGCCCTCTCCCTCCAGTCCCTCTCCACCATCTCTGAACTCCCACTCCGTGGTTGCTAGGCCTGGCATCAATCACCTCATGGCTCCCAGAACAGCACTGATGCACTAGAGGCAGACCTGCCTTGGGGATAGTTTTGCAGCTCTGGGGGAACTGAGAACCCATTCTCATCATCTCTGCCTCTGAGCACCTGTCCTCCCCCCAAATTGCAGGACAAAGATGGAGCAGGTGCTGGGATCCCAAACAAGAATCCTTTCTCCCTACATTGTCCCTTTTACTCTGGAGAGCTGCAAGCCATGTTCCAAACAAATAACTAAAAGGGAGATAAAGCAACCCATCTCCGATGCACTGGAGCCCCTATGCTGGAGGCATCCAAGGAAAGAACCTGTACTGGACCCCACAGCCCAGCTGGGCTCACTCCCTCTCTGGGGCAGTATGAGGGGGTAAGAAGCCCAAGAGGTCCTATTCTTCCCATCCCAACCTCTGGGCTGGGCCACAGTCCTCTGCACTGGCCTCTCTCGGCCCTTCTCTGAATCAAGCAGGGCTGCAGGGTGGCACTGCCTACCCAGGAGTTTACAAACAAAGCCAGGGAAACGCTCCGGCTGTGTGGGGAAGGAAACAGTTCTTCCTCCATTTGGCTCCAACCCCCTTTACCTCCCCTCTTTTCTCCAGGCGCAGAAACGGAAAATCAGGGTGGTGAAGCCAGCGGCCCCACACAAACCAGATAAGGGGAGCAAGAGAAAAAGAGCCTGGGGCACAGCCCCTGGTAAGGGTTCATAGGTAAGGGTTCAAACACACCTATATACGCACAGTTCACATCGGTTTACACAAATATATGCATGGAGAACGACACACAAATATACTTATTCAAAAACAAACACAGTCAAATATCAATGCACACAAATGCTCGCCTGGTATACACAGAGTGCGGGGCCATAGGGTTCCCAGACCCTAGTCTGACCTGAACCCAGGCCTCTGTGCGGGTTCCTAAGAGCACAGCCCCAGCCTTGAGCGGCCCCCTCCGGGCCCCCGCCCCGCATCCGGAACAGCTGGAGTCGGCCGGGCGGTGCACTCAAGCCCGGCGCTGGGCTGGGCGGGGCCGGCAGCGGGGCACCGGCCCGGGCCCGGCAGAGCGCAGCGGGGAGGCCCGGAGCCGGCCCCGTTAAGCCCCGGCGCCCGGCCCGACTGCCGGTCAGACCCCGGTCACCAGGCGGCCTCTAGAACCGTGGCCCGAGATAAGGGTCCAAGATTGCTGGGCGAGGTAAGTCTGTCCCCTTGGGATCTGGCCGGGGGGGAAAGGTGCCTGGGGCCACCACCAACTCCACTCCGCCTCTCGTCTAGGGAAGGCTGAGTCCCCCGACTAACCCCCTCCCCCAACCCCTAGGGTTCCCACCCCTGTGTCCTGTGTCGCCTCACGCAGGGCTGCAGAGCCCGTGTGGACCTCCTGATTCCCTCTTCCCCAGGCGCGTGGCCCGAGGCCGCGGAAGAGTGTAGGGGTAGGGGCTCTGGGTCCTCGATCTCAGCTCCGCAAAGTCCGCGCTGGGCGGCGGCGGGGCCCACCCAAGCTCCTGGTCTTACCTTGACCGCTTGGCGGCCGTGTACCTCCTACACCGGGCTCTCGCCGCCCTTCTCAGGCGTCAAATCCCGGATTGGAGAGCCTAAGAACTCCGGGCCAGCGCTGCAATTGCGGCGAGGCCGGCGGGCGAAGGGTGCGCCGGGAGCGCAGCTCGCAGTTTGGGGTGGGGGCGGCGGCTTTTCCGTCGTCGGCGGTTCGGGTGCAATAAAGGCGCCGCTAATGTAATTTACAAACAGCTCGGGCCGAGCGCGGCGCAGCGCCGGACTGACAGGCGCATTAGGCAGGCTAATTCCACCCGGCTCCTCCTACCCCCGGCCCGCTAATTAATGAGCTTCCCAACTTAGAGCTGCCTGCATTGGACAGACAGAGAGTGAAAGAGAGGGAGAGGGAGAGGGAGAGAAGGAGAGAGACGGGGGGAGCGGAGAAGAGAGAGGGAGGGAGGGAGAAGGAGAACAGGAGGAAAGAGGACCGAGAGAAAGAAGAGAGGAGAAAGACAGAGAGAAAGGAGAAAGAGAGAGAGAGAGAGAGAAGTGTCTCTGCATATAATTGATTACTCCTCGATCAAGGCTAACTTGTTAGCAATAGTCAATTGCCCCGTCTCTCCGCCTCCCCTCGCAGTACGGGATCGGCGCCCTCGTCTCGGCTCTTCCAACTGCCGCCTCCAGGACCCGGGGCCAGGAGCCGCCGCGGAGCCACCTGACACCTTTAAATAGCACCAGGGCTGGCGAAACTGGAGCCCCGTGCGGCGCACCCCGGCTCGGGCCCCGGATTGCTGGAAGCCCCGGCGGAGGCAGTGCCCGCGTCAGCACCCTCTTCCCGGGGCCCCGTGCAGCTCTGCTCGCCTCTGCCGCTGCGCTAACCGGCCCCGCGCACGGCCGGCGCTCGGCCCGCGCCCTGCCCGGTGCGGCCTCCTTCCCGTCCGCCGCTGCCTTTCTCCCGCGCCTCCCGGCGCCCGAGCTGCCCGCGGGCTGGGTCCCCGCGGCCCGAGCCGCCCCGGCCGGGCCCCCAAACGAGGCCGAGATGACTTCCAAGGAGGACGGCAAGGCGGCGCCGGGGGAGGAGCGGCGGCGCAGCCCGCTGGACCACCTGCCGCCGCCCGCCAACTCCAACAAGCCCCTGACGCCGTTCAGCATAGAGGACATCCTCAACAAACCGTCTGTGCGGAGAAGTTACTCGCTGTGCGGGGCGGCGCACCTGCTGGCGGCTGCGGACAAGCACACGCCGGGCGGCTTGCCCCTGGCGGGCCGCGCACTGCTCTCTCAGACCTCGCCGCTGTGCGCACTGGAGGAGCTCGCCAGCAAGACCTTTAAGGGGCTGGAGGTCAGCGTCCTGCAAGCAGCCGAAGGTAGGTGCTGACACTAGATTCCCCTATGCCCAGAGCCCAGCTTCCCGTGCCCAACGCGCTTTGTGCCCTCTGCCTCTGTCCTTCTCCCGCGCCGGCTGTCAGGGCCCTCCAGCCGAAACCGCTGCCGCTAAGAGTGGAGATGGGTGGGACAGGACCCAAACCCTATTTCCTAGGGACCTCAGGATAGGCCAGAGTGACCAGGAAGGGATGGTGGAAACACAAGCTCTCTCTGTAGTCTGCCTGCTCTGCCTGACTCCCTCCTGTTCCCAATGGCCTGGGCACTCTTAGTTCTGTTCCTGGGATGAGGAATGGAGAGCCTTTTGCTGAGAACTTTTGGGTAAGGGTAGAGCTGTGGTCCTTGCGAAGAGGCGGAGTACCAACATGCATACAAAAGTCAGGACGTCCCGGTCTGGCTCCTTCCTGCTCTACCAACCTTGGGTCTTTCAAACCAACTCTTGGGGGGCGGGGATGGGGGAGAGAAAACAAAACAATTTTTTTCTAGAGACTTCCGGTAGAAGAGAGACGGGGGAAGAGGGTTTGCCATTGACGAGGCTTGCCTTAGTCCGGGAAGCCTAATCAAAACCGAGAAGGGAACTGTGGCGAACCGCAGGCCGGATGAGCCTAGGTGGGGTGAGCGAGAGACGGGGTGGGGTCTCTTCTCCCCTGGCGCAAGCCTATACTATGGTTTCCTCGCAGGCCGAGACGGGATGACCATCTTTGGGCAACGGCAGACCCCCAAGAAGCGGCGAAAGTCTCGCACGGCCTTCACCAACCACCAGATCTACGAGTTGGAGAAGCGATTTCTCTACCAGAAGTACTTGTCCCCTGCCGATCGAGACCAAATCGCGCAGCAACTGGGCCTCACCAACGCTCAGGTCATCACCTGGTTTCAGAATCGGCGCGCCAAGCTCAAGCGGGACCTGGAGGAGATGAAGGCCGACGTGGAGTCCGCCAAGAAACTGGGCCCCGGCGGGCAGATGGACATCGTGGCGCTGGCCGAACTGGAGCAGAACTCGGAGGCTGCCGGCGGTGGCGGCGGCGGCTGCGGCAGGGCCAAGTCGAGGCCTGGCTCTCCGGCACTCCCTCCAGGCGTTCCGCAGGCCCCGGGCGCCGGGCCCCTGCAGCTCTCGCCCGCCTCCCCGCTCACGGACCAGCCAGCCAGCAGCCAGGACTGCTCGGAGGACGAAGAAGACGAAGAGATCGACGTGGACGATTGAGCGGAGTCCAGAATCTTCCGCCGCACGGGGCCCCTGGAGCCGTAGGCCTGCAGCCTCCCGGACCGGACCGCCGAGGGGAGCTGGGACCTCCTCTGCAACTCCCGCCTTCTCCCCTGTCCCTGGCCCAGACTGGGCTCCCAGCAGCCGCCTCTTCCCTCTCGAAGCAATAAACCCCGGCTGGGCTGGCCGGCCGGGCCGGCCGCTGCGAGTAGCCTCCGCAGACCGCCCGGGGAGCCCTCGCCGTGCAGTTCTGTATGGCTTCTGTATAAATATTTAAACCTATATAGCGGGTTCTTCCCACCGCAGCCTGCCTTTTTTTGTTTCTTTTTTTAATTTTTTAAAATCTCGGAGGTTTTCATGTTTTCAAAGCTCTTAGGCTGCCGGGTTTGCTGAGGGCGAGGCAGAACCGAGGGCAACGGACCCTGAACTCCCGAGGTCGGGAGGAGGGGGCCGCCCGACTGTTTTGATTTTTCTCTGCATGTGGCGAATGCACTGGCCCTCTCCTTCCTTGCCTCCCCGGGCCTATTGCAGTGGACTTCTTTTATTTTCTTCTGCATTTCCCCCTCCCCCATCCCCTCCCATGTCAGAAGCGGCTGAGGTGGGCAGCCGGGCCTGACTTGCAAGTTTCAAACTGATCTTTTCTTCCTCCGTAAGAGAAGTCTCTCTCCAACGCCATCTCTGCCTCCCGATACCCACTAGCGCTATTTTTAATATTCCTCCCCACCCTCTCTCGGTTTCCTTGGACCGACTGCTGGGGTCCGGGTCTTAGGGACAAAACGGGGAAATCCAACCAACAAACCAACCAACGAAAAAGGAACCCAAAGCCCTAGAATTATTTTTTACTCTTTTTAGAATTTTTTTGCATGTGACAGAGACTGAGAGGAGGCCAACCTAAGTCCTTACCCCGCCTCCTCCACAGCTCTGGGTCTGTCCCAACGCCCTGCTCCTAGCTGGACTTGGCCAGACAAGGTGGCCAGATAAGGGTGGGTCCCACGTGCTCCTTTCCTGCTCCTGCCCTGCCTTCTCCTCCCCGGACTGTACCCAAGGCCTCTTTCTCCAATAAATAAAGTCTTTGCCATTTTACTAGAAGCGGTGGTGACCGTGTCTAAATGAGTGGGCCCTTTTCAGGGAAGCGATGGCAGGCCCAGGGTCTCGCTGCTGCTCGTGGCCGGCTGCCCCGGCCTTGGAGATTTGGAGGAGACTCAGGACAGGCGAGAATGAGGGGTGAGAGGGAGGCAGTGGGAGGAAGCAAACACGCGGCAGGCTCCAAATGAGGTGGGGTGTGGAAGATGTGTAGGGCTTCGTCAGGTCAGGGTAAAAAGCGGGAGTGCGGTGCTGGGCGCAAATGCCTGCGTGTGTTGGGGGCGCCATGGATAAGAAATTAATTTGCGTGAGGAAAGGGTGGGGAGGGACTTGCCCTGTGGTTCCTGCGTGCTACCCGGGACCCAAGGACATTCTCCCCGCGCTCCCTGGGGCCTGGCTAAGTCTCCGGTGAATGGCAGGTATAGCGCAGCAGGGCAACAGGGTGGGGTCTGCGGGCTCCCGAGTTTCGGTTCTGCGGGAGGGCCTCACGCTTGGGGGAGGAAGAAAAATGAGGCCGAAGGCACCAAAGGACAGACTGAATTGCGCACACAGGCACAGGGAGATATGTGAGCCCAAAGCATCTGAGAGTTGGAATGAATTTCTGGTGACATCCACAAATTCTGGGTCCCGAACACGGCTGGGGGCAGAGACATCAATCTCCCAAAGACTCTCCGGGGTCCCCGAGCCCAGAGTGGGGGTGAAGCAGGGACGTAGGCAGCTTTCACTTTTCCGGACTGAGCGGGTTTCTCTCTAGGCTTTTGTTGTCTCTGGGCTGGCGAGTGGCCGCTGTCACCAGAGGAGGGTCCCGCCTCCAGGCCGCTCAGCTCCCTTTCTCCGCAAAATTGATGTGAGAAATGCGCATCTGGTCTCGGGCAGACGATGGGGCCCCGGGGCCTGAGTCGGGAACGGTGGTGTCCGGGAGGAAACTAAGAAACAGAGACACAGAAAAGGAAGGAGCACAGAAATGCACTCCGAAAGCAAATCGAGAAAGTAGAAAGCCACAGGCAAGGGGAGAAACAGGAAGAGACAGAGAGAGAGGAAGAGAGAGAGGAGAGCGTGTGTGAGAGGGAGAGAGAGAGAGGGAGAGAAGAGAAAGAGAAGGTAGAGGAGAGAACCAAAGAAGGAAAGAGGCGGCCGGGCAGCCGGGCCGGCGTGCGGCCGTTTCTCCTGGGCGACATAAATCGCCCTCTCTCAGGATGGATGGGTCTGTAATTCGGAGCGCGGACCATGAAGGCCGGGACGAATGGACCCGGGCGGCCGCTGACAGGCGACAATAGCCGGGCCCAGCCCCCCGCGGCTCCGGGTGCGGGCGCGGCCGCGGCCCTCCGCAGCCCAGAGCGCGCCGGCGCTGGCGACCATATGGTTTTTGAATTTTCTTCACAATTTGTAGACAATTTGATGGATTAGGTCCCCGCGCGCGTCTCCTCGGCACAAAGGCGGCGCAGGGACCGCGGCGCGGCGGTCACCCGGGCATCTGCGCCCGCCGTGCGCAACCCCCCCACTGGCCCCCGCCCCGCGCCCGGAGCCCCAGGCCGCCCGCCCAACACGCCCATGAATCCCAATGAAGCGGTCCTGGCACCTCTGGCCACTTCCCGCTTCGCGGCCCCGGGCGGGGCCCTACTGGGTCCCTTCGGGCTAAGGGCGGCGGCCCCGGGGCTGAGCCCACCCGAGCTGCGGCGCCCGCGGGGCGCGCGGCTAAGCAGGCGCATCGGGGCTGAGGGGAAACGGGGCCATTTATCCGCCCGTCTAGTTAAAGCGGGTTATTTGTTTGCTTCTCCGGCCTCCCCCCTCCCCTCCCCTCCCCTCCCCTTCCCCTCCTCCCCCCTCCTTCCCCTTCTGCCTTTTATTCTTTTGTCTCTAAATGGATTTAATGAGCCTGAAAAACATGACAATTGAATATACACACGAAATAAAAAATGACGAGGAAGGAAGGAAAGAGGAAAGGAAAGAAGGGAAGAGGAAGAGGAAGAATTAATAAAATAAAGGGAAAGATCCGTTCAATTCATCAAATGTTTATTGTGTATCTTTTCGGTGCCAGGCCGCGCTGGGGGCTCGGGAAAGAGAAACAAACCCGACCCAGTTCCTGCCCTCAAGGCGCGCTCAGTCTAGTCGTGGACCGCACCTGCCGCACCCCCCGCGATCATAGGAGACCTGGGCCGAGGGGGAAGGAAAAGTGCATTTGCGGAACTCGGAAAGAGGACTTTGGGCTCCGGGGAGCGGAGTCTTCACGGAAGAGGTGGCACTGGACCCAGGCCTTGAAAGACAAGAAGGAATTCGTTGTTTTTATAGGCCAGAAAGAAGGGCCTGCGAGGGAAGGACCTGTCGTCAGCGGGAAGGGGACAGAGACGCGCTCAGGAGACCTGGGCTGAGCCCCAGTCGGGAGGCCCGGGGAAAGCGCGCCGCGTGCTTGGTTCCGAACACTTGGGGGAGCGGATTTGACCTGCCCCGCAGTCTCCTCGGCTCTGCTCGGTTCCGTACGGCTCCCAGGCCGCCGGTAGGCTTCCCGAGCCCCGCCGACAGCCCGTGCGGCCGTTGAGGCCCGACTCCACCCGACAGAGCACTGCCGCTTGTGGCTGCTTTTCTGGCCCCATCGCGCATCGAGGCAGCGGCCACGCAGGCCAGGCCTGAGGCTTGACTAGTAGGCAAGAGCCTGGGGCTGGGATGAGGGGGCTGGGTTTCAGCCCACCGTCTTCTCGGCAATCTGGACTCTGATGGGAGCTGCTACCCTTGCGCTGGCCAGGGCGCTCAGATGTCCTTGGCCGAGCCTGGGGCGCTACCTCAGGGACCTGTGATGTGAGAGGGCCTCAAACGCAAGCGCCTGCCTTGGACCTCTGATCTGGTGTCTGCCAGGCTTGTCCTAGGTGCGACTGTGTGCGCTGTGTGTGTCGCCTGTGTGCCCTCCGTGGAAGCGGGGCATGTGCATTATGTGAGTTATTCTCCGAGTGTGGCATGGATCGCGTGAGGGGCTGTGGGTCCTGCGCCCATTCTCAGGCAAGGTTCGTTAAGGCTTAGGACCATCTGGGCCACCGGCCCTGTGCCCGGTGTCACTATCACTGCCTGGGGCCGTTGCAGGCAAGAGACTCCAGGACTCCGGCTTCTTTGCAGACCCGCTTTCGGTTCCCGGCTGCCCAGGGGGAAGAGACCCAGCTTTGTCTTTTCCTTCCCATTTAGGCCTCGGGCCTCGATCCCCCTCACCAAGTCCCTGGATAAGGGCGGTTTCTGATCTCACGGCCTGGGACGCTGCGGTGGCGCGCCGGCTGACCGGGCCCCACCGCGCGATAGGGCTGGCTCGCTTTCCCCGCTCCGCCTTCTCCGGCCGGGGGCTGGCGGGCGTCGCCGGGTGAGGCCAGGAGGCGCAGTTCCTTATTTTACGAGGTGTCGGGCCGGTGTCAGACGCAGCTCCGATAAGTAATACTCCAGTCTGAGGGACCAGAACGTGGTAATTAATCCCAAAGACTTAAGTGTATTTTAGTTCAGGAGGAAAAAAAATCACTAATTCAATCGTCCGGAAAATTGAAGTTTGATGCATGAGTCCCCCCTGAAACGGACGGGCTGGGGCCGGCGCGCCTCCCCTCCGCCCCTGCCAGTTGCCACGGGGACCCCTCCTCCCCACCCTTCTGAGCTTTCAGGTACAGGGAAGTCCACTCACCCCGCCCTGCAGGTCCCCAGCCACTCAAACCCCGGGCACCTTGGCTTTGCCCCCTATCCCAATAGTCAACCCATCTTTCTTGGGGCCCAGAAAGCAGTTGTGCTGAGAATACAGATGTTCCCTAACACACACACCTGCAAAGGGGCACAAGGGGGAGCAGGAAGTGTAGAGGGGTGGCTAGAGGAGAGGCCCAGAGTGGACAGGGTCAGAGGCACAGAAGGCATGTGGGAGAAGGGACGGTAAACCTGAGGGAACCGAGGTCATGAGGGGCAGCGGGTGGGAGGTCGCTGTTTTAAAGTGCAGAAGGGCATGTGCTGGCTTTGAGGGGGTGTGAATGGGGTTAGAACGGTGGTGGGTGGTTGGCTTTTGTGGGAAATGGGTGTGTCTCTGCAAGGTGTATGTGCCCAAAGAGGTCTCAGGCAGAGGTTGGCACTCCTGGGAAAGCTGGGAGCTTGTGTCCAAGCTGGTCCACAGGCTGTGACTCCCAAAGGAGAGGTTCCTGGTACTGGAGCAAAGGACGGTAAGGGTGCCTCAGCCTGATGCAGGTACATGAGAGGGGAGCAGTACTCTGTAGGGAGGAGAATCCCCACCTAAGTGTCCTTGGGGGCCCCACCTCTGCACTCCAAGATCCAGAGGCTGCCATAGAAAGTCAGCTGGTCTCCTAACCAACACCAGTCCTAGGAGAGACCTGAGGCTGAGGGTGTGTGTGTGTGTGTATCTAGCTTTGAAGGCATCAACAGGATGTGTCACTGAGTGTGTCAGAGATTTGTGCAACTGAGCGACTGGGCATGTGTGGCTGATTGATGGAAACAGCATTGCAACTGGGGGTGACTGGGGGTGTGCTGTTGTGTTTGTGTAACCGATTGTTGCAAACTAGTGTGTGCAACTAGGTGTGACTAAATTAGTGCAATGGAGAGGAAAGAAGTAAAGCTGTCACTGGGGTGGGTGTGACCAAAGAGTGAGTGATGCCCCCGGGTGTGTGATGTACGCTGGGAGCTGGTGCGAGCAGATAACTAGGGGAAGGAACACTGATGTGGAACTGAAGCTTAAAGACAACAAGACTCTTAGTTCCAAACAGCTTGACCAAGCTGCCCACTCAGATTTACACTTATAGTGGGTGGGGTGGGCTGAGGGGATGCACAAGGCCTGACCGGAGGGGGCTCATGAGAGCAGCGGCAGGACACGGGGTGGAGGACCTCGGCCTGGGCATGTATCTGCTCTGAAAGCAGCTGAGGCCAGTGAGTAAACACTATGTTAGTATGGACTCTGCTCCTTTGAGAACAGGCTGGGGTGGAGGATTATCCTCTACTGTGCTGCTGGGTGATGCCAGGCTGCCCTGCCTGCTCCCTCCTACTCAAGTGGATCCCCAGGCTGAACTTTTGTTTCTAGAATAATTCGCAGACTCACTTGTGGCCAGCTTAGTACCAGGTCACCCTGAAAGGCCCAACTACCCTAACTCACTCCAGAGAAGTTCCTCTTTTGTGGGTGGGGGCTCAGGCCTGCCCAAGCTGGGGAGAGGGCAAACAGTATGCACGTTTGCATGCATGGCGGATGGACAGTGCTGCCTGCAGGGCTGAGGGTAAATGAGTCCTGCCCTCTCTGGAACCTGGTTTGTGTATGTACACAGAGATTGCTGGGAGTGGGTGTGTGCATGTGGACCTATGAAGCCTTCCCATGGACAGCTGGGTGGGGCTAGTTGTTTGTGAGCGAGGGGTCGGTGTAGGGGGAAGGAAAATTAGTCACCTGTGAGTATCCTTAGGACCTGTGTGAGTTTAGTTATCAGCATGTGTGTATAAAGGTTTGAAAGAGTTGTCACCACATCTGGTCACAGTTGTGACATCTGAATACATGGGATTGAGGCACTCTCCACCCCTACCCCTGCCAGATTCAGGGGCCCAAGTCAGAAGCAGTGGGTCCAGGGCTCTGTGGAGAGGGATCCAGGGCCGGGAATCCCCTAAGCCAAGAAACGGTGGCTTTCTTTCTCCCTTCCTTGCTAGCCCCGCTCCCAACACAGAGGCTGGAATGGGAAGAGGTGACCCTTCTCATTTCTCCAAGGCTGCTCAAGGTGAAGTGTCTAGGTCTCCATAGGGACTGTTCCCTCTCTCCTGATGTCTGTGATGGACCTATTGATCCAGCTGCTGCGAACCACCCCCCCACCCCCCGCCCCTGCCGCCCACATGTAAAAAATGGTAGGCTCAAGTGGGCCCACCACCAATCCAGGGCACACACAACACAGGCACACAGAGTGTGACACAGACATCCTAGAAACTGCAAACACACACAAAGCAAGCACCAAGTTCCATGGACCCACATGCAGAAACAGAATATACTCCCACGGTGACACAGACAGAGAGTGCCAGGACACCCAGTGCGGTCACACACGATCCCTTTGCTGATACACAGTACACCACACTCAGCATTGTACACACAGCCTGGACACAGTAACAGAGGCCTAGCCCATGTTACCACAAGCACACAGTGCACACGCTCCCAGGCATTCCATGCAACCCCAAGTGTGGAGAGGGAGCCGGCTGGTTTAGGAGACTCAGAGGGAGACGATGCCCGATGTTCTGAGAGGTCCAGCCGCAGCAGAGGGCAGCAAATGGCACACAAGGCTGGTGGGGCAGAGGGAGGCTCCGGCTGTCTGGGGGAGTTCCCAGCCCTTAGCTCAGGAAAAAAAACCAAGTCCCCCAATCACCCCAGAAATGCAATCAAAGCCACCCACTGCCCACCCACCCTGCACAATGGCTCTGGCTGGAGTCGTTATCATTTTTGTTAACTTTTTATCGACTGTTTGCTAGATGGCGTGTCAGTAAAGTGTATGATTTGAGATGAAAAATTAGGCAGATTAACCTGAGGGGAGAGCCTGATTGATTACTAAATAGGATCAATTTGAAAGTTTTAGTCCTGGCGTTTCTGCAGAGCCTCTTAATACTTCAAACTTCAATTTTACGGGCGATTGAACTAAGCATGTTTCTGACAAAATTGATATATGTATTAATTTGCTTTAACTGGTGATTAATTACTCTCCACTGAAAGAATTATATGAAGCTGTTTGCCTGCGATTTGCATATTAATCAAATTCTAGTTGATAATTCCACTGGTGGGGGGGTCGAGGGCGGGACGTGGGGTGCGAGGGTGTGAAGGGGTGTTTGCCCGTGTGCCTGTGTGTGCGCTGGTGTATGTGGGGGCTCCCCACCCCCTTTTGCTCGCTCCCTGCTTAGCTGCCAGTTTAGTGCATTAAAACCAAAGATGCAGAACGAGTTTGCCCGGCTATTTGGCGGGAGCAGAAATTGCCTGTCCGGTTTTATGATCTGCTCAGCCTGAGCAGCCGGGTCCTTAATGTCCCCTGTCAAAGTGTCCACGATTTAAAGGGAAAACGGCCCCCGCTTTAGCACAGCTCCTGCCTGACAAGGGACGAGGCAGGGACGAGCACCCCCTTAAATAAGCCCCTTCCAGAAGGATCGTGGTTTCCGGATGGCACCCCAGCTCTGGGGACCCTCGGAAACCGAGCCGTGTCCTTGGAGAGGTCCCAGTCCCTGTGGTGCTTTAGAGGTGGGGTGCCCCCCACCAACACTCATATACACAGGGCCATATGCACACACAGCACAGACCCAGAAACACCGTCATACACTGTCACTTGAGCTGACGGGCAGGAGGCCATCCTCTTAAACACGCACAGACACAGCTCTCCAGTCACACTCCTGTCACTTAGATACCCGCTCATGGGCCTGTCTGTAGACACACTCAGCTACCCACGCTCACACCCAGACATACAGACCGGCACACAGGCGGGGTGCTTACATAGCCACACAAGTCACGTCCACAGGGCCTTCCAGGCGCACGTGGTCACATGCGCTCAGACACATGCACATTTTCAGACCCACATTCAGGACTCCTCTACACACCTACCCACCCGGGCATAAAGCTCTCTCGCATGGGGATTAGCGGCTGGATACGCCCCAAACGCTTACTCACACCCTCCGGCACACACAGTCCCCGCACCCCCTCCAGGCCCTATGCTGGTCTGACTCTTTAAGCTGAAGAAGGCGGCGCCACTGAATCAACTTTGCCCATCCCTTGATTCAAAGGGTAGGAGTGTAATTAAAACCAGATAATTAATGAGACAATATTCCTCCAGCTACATCTTTAATGAACAAACCCCTTCAGGGCAGCCTCTTCTTCTAGGCTCATTAAAGAGAAGAAAGTTGGGCGGCTCACGGACTTCCCAGCGCGTTAATAACGAACCCGGAGTGGGTGCCTGGGCCTGGAGCGCGGGAGCCACAGCCGCGCTCCCTGGCCCTGGTCCTCCCACCACCAATCTGTAGTTTTTCTTGCACCCACTCCCACCCTCACCCCTACCCCCGCCAGGTGCCGTTGTCTCTGGCTGCCCCCCAGCGGTCCCGCAATGTTGCTGTCCAGTGACTCCCTGTTCCGCTTGCCCTCTGATGGCCTGTCGCCAGCACCCGGCAACCTGCTCGGACACGACTGGGCGTCCTGCCCCCCAGTTTCCCTCGCGCCAGACGCTGCGCACTCCAAGACCTCAAGATGGATGGGGTTGGCTCTTTAGAAGGGAAATGGGGACAAGGTAGGGCCCGAGTCTCCCTCGAAGCCTCAACGCCCTTAGCTGGGTGACCTGGGACTCGCATTTGAGCTGTGGTCCAGGGAACGGCTGGGTGGAGACCACATCATTTTGCACGCGCGCCGTTGCGCACTCTCAGGAACGTGCATAGCATATGCACACGCACTGGCGCGCACGCGAGCGTGCATACAGACACGCCCACTCGCTCACGCGCACACACGTGCAGGGTCTCAGTGCCTCAGGTTCAGACCACACGGCCCCAGCAGCAGGGAGAGCTTGTTTAGGCCCTCCCCCTGCCGCCTGAGGTCGCCCTATCGTTATTCGTGTCCAGGGTAGAAACTTTTTCTCTCCGCGCGCAGCCTGCGGGCCTAGAGCGGACAGCTGGACCAGAGAAACTAGGAGCCCGCAGCGGGATGGGGGCTCAGGACCCCGGGACTTAGACCCAGGCGGGGGCGGTAGCTCGGCGGCAGTTTGGCGGCGGCGCCTGTGTTCGCCTGCGCTGGCTTTTAGGGATGAATTATGTGGCAATGAGCGAAGTAAATCTGCATGCACAAAAGATGCTAATTACTCTTAATAGCCTACCCAGACGCCCCGAGACTGGAAACCCAGAAACGTAAATCTGCTCCCGATAAATATTTTTAATTGTGAAATTTCCTGGAAACAAGGCTTTGGATACGCGGGTCGAGGTATTTGGCTTCGGCGGGAGGGAAACAGCCCCACTTACGAAGCGGGGTCCGGAGCCAGGGCCCGGTGCAGGGGCGCCTGGCGTGGGCCGAGCGACCTGAGCCCGGCCAGCCGGCTCTGGGTAAAGTTAGTGATGTATCGCATTAATTACCAGTGTGAGCTGCAAATGGTTCGAGGCCCAGGGAAAATTAATGGGAATCCAAATTCTAATTATGTAGCTGTTGTTAAAGAGTTTAACTAGATAGTCACGGAGAAAATTGGATTATGCATAGAAATATGCAGGCAGCGCGCTGTCCGGGAGATCGGTCCGGAGACTCAGCCTGGCCGCCCCCGTGCCCTAGAGGACACTCTTCCTCTCAGAGGAAGGAGAAGACCTCCCTCCCCGCCCCGCCGGAGCGTATAAAGATCCCGCGTTTTCCGTTGGTAGCGGCGGGGCTGGTCTGAGAATGGGAGGAGCGTCCGAAGCTTGCGGAGGCGTGCAGTTGGATGCGGGGTCAGTGTGGAGGTCCAGGACTCCTAGGTCCCTTGGTCTGGGTAAGCGTTTGTGTCCATTTCTCAGGTCGTTGCCTCCAGGTCGCTACGAATCCGCCCTGCACCTCTTTCCGATAATCATATAATTACATCTGAACGCTCTAGGTTTACATTTTTCCCACTGTCAGTTTAAGGAAATAGCCACCAACCGGAAGCCCAATTACACCCGAAGCCTCGTCATTCACTTTATTAAGGACCCTGGGTATGTTTCCATTTTCGCAGAAAATGAGGTTTGATCAAGCAGCACTAATACCTCCGGCCTCAGGGAGGGGGCGGGGACTCTCAGGGGCGGCTTCGTTTCCCCAGGCCCCCGCGGCGTGTGGTGCCCAAGCTAGAGAAGGGTGGAGCACCTTGGGACAGCAGACACCCGATCCTCCATTTCTCCCAGTTAATCCTAATTTTCCCCAGAGCCTTGGATTCATTCCGTCCCGGGCCACCCATTCAGCTGGCCCACTCTCTCCCTCATCCCAGCGCGCTGGGCTGGGAATCCCCACCACGCTGATGCTGGTGTGGGCCCGGGGCAAGGCCCTTGGGGAGTTGAAGAGATATTGAAACTCCAAGGGTAGATATTAGCGTCTTTTCAAGCCCATCTATCCCCTTCCCAGGAGCTTGGCAGTCGCGGAGGATGCTGCTAAGGCCTCTGGAGAAGGCCTGGACGGTGGGGAAGCACCACCTCTCTGGGTCCCTTCCCCACCCCGTCAGTCTGATTCCATCTTCTCTTCCACGAGAAGCAACCTCTCCCCAACACCCCTTACTTTACAGGGGGAAGTCGGCGGGTCCAGGTCCTCACCAAGGAGCCCCAGTCCTCCGGGCCACACCAGGCTCCGCGCTTCGCCGCCGCTGGAGCCCCTCATCGGATCTCGAATTCCTAGACGGCTGGGTGGGATTAAAGATGGCGCTGCTGGCTACCCCTGGGTCTCTGCATTCGGAGCATAAGGAGCGAGGAGGGATGGGGCCTCTGGGCCAAGCATCAGGAGAGCGGAATGGTCTGGAGAGAGGACTCTACAAGTCCGTGGCATCAGAATCTGAATAATTTGCAAGTGATGGCGAGAAGCCAAGCCGGGGCCTGATGGATCCGTTCAAGGAAGGCCTAGGCAGAGATGGGCGCAGGGCACGGGCTGTCCTGGGGAGATAAATTCTGCCTTAGGGAATGGGTCTGAGTCAGATGCTTTTATAGCCGAGGCCTCTTTCCTCCTGGGACCTGACGTGGGGGCAGTTCCTCAGAGCTTGGGGCAGATCCCACAGTCAGGAGAAGCCGCTGAGGGTATCCGAAGGAAGATCAAAGGAAGGGAGGCAAAAAAATTCCGAACATCTATGTCCCCCACCCCCGTCTCATGGGGTAGAATTTGGAAGGTTCAGAGCAGGAGGAGGTACAGAGATCTACAAATCCTGGGAGGAAGAGATGGACAGATATTGGCACGCTCTTGGATTTTTAATTCCTGGGATGAATTCGGATTCTAAGACTCCTAATCCTTCTCCCAATGGCCTCAGGACAGAACCTATAAATCCGGAGAGGCAGGTGAGCCGACGACAGACTAAAGGACAGGATCCTCCACCCCTCTCTAGCTCCTGGGGGTCTGGGGCATCCATCCTCTGACCCACGAAATGCATGCCATGCCTTCGGCTCCCTTTTCTCCTTGGCCCTTCCAAGTCTCCTGGTAACCACGCTGCTCCAAAAGTCCCCAAGTACCCTCTGTTTCAATGAGTAGGGACATTGGACCGCAGCTGGCAACTTCTTCCTGCAGCCCTCGCTAGGTCTCCAAGCCAATCCCTCGCCTTCAAAAGCCTGCACTGCTCTGTGACGCGGCCTTCGAGCGCCACCTCGCGGCACTTTTGACGAGCAACAGCAGCAACTTTCTTCCGCTACCCCTTTCCCCCTGCCCCTTCTAGAACCTCTATACCCACCCGAACACAGTCCTGCTCTCTTACCACAGTCCCTAACGTGAGCACGCTTCACCTCCACTTCCTGGCACTGAGCCATGAGGAGAGGGCCACTGCGGGAAGAACAGAGGAACGGCTTGCGGGGGCAGGGGCTCCTCCTGGGATCCCTCAGACACCGGGGACGTACTTTCAGGGACTGAGTATGGGGTGGGGCTGAGAATGGATCACCCCATATCTCATTGGTGTGGGCCGAAATAAGTGTCCTCTTCGGGCATCTCAAGAAGCCACTCTCTTTTCTGGGAGGGCACCTAAAGGGGAAGTTATGGGCCCCTCGTCATCTCTATTTCTACCCTAGCCCGGCCCTCGTCTGCAGTCACCCGGACACTTGAAGCAAATTAACCAGAACCCTCGAAGCTCACAGTTTGGGTCCTCGCAACCGCCTCCACCTGGGAAAGGTTAGGCAAGAGCTCCGCCTGCTGTCCATAAGTTGGCACTGCTGCAAGCTGCCGCGCTGGAAAGCTGCAAAAGTCAGCAGAGAAGCAGGATAGGCTTCTCTGATCCCCATCTGATCTGCTGGTGGTCATCTTAGCTATCCCTCTGCCTTCAGGAAGGAGATCCTTTCCCCAAACGAGCTTAAAACGCTTCTTTGGTTTAAATGGGTTTGCACGGAGAAGGAGTAAGTGCTACTGAGTGCCACCCCTACTGCTAGTTCTTTTTCATTTATTTTTAGAGAGAGGGGAGAAGAGGGAGAAAAAGGAGAGAAACATCCATCAGTTGCCTCTTGCATGCCCACACCTGGAGACCAGGCTGGCAACCCAGGCACGTGCCCTGACCGGGAATTGAACCTGCAATCTTGGTTCACAGGCCAGCTCTCAATCCACTAAGCCATACCAGGCAAGGTTAGTACTAGTTCTATGCTAATCTTATCTTTTCCTTCTGCTGCTGCACCAGCTGACCCCCAAATGATCTGGTGCCAGAAAGCTAGAAATTACTTCCTCTGCAGTACAGTCATCAAGACTGACAGGACAGACTGTGTCCTCATCCAGCTCTCCCCCCGGGAAAGGTCAGGGGAAGAATGAATGCCAACAGGTGCAGGGGCAGTCCACTCAGAGACTGTATAAAAAGTAGTGGTGGCACTGGAGAAGAGCCAAGACCCTCGACTTTTCAGTTGACAGCCAGCCACTCCCTGGCAGGGAGCCCCACGGGGGGCCCTCACATGGCTGACACACACCAACTCCCTGACACACCAGACCCTCCCCCTCATGCTGACCCAGGCTGCCACCGTCTCCTATATGGACACTGACCCCCTGACCCTGTCACATCCATGCTCACCAGAAACCAGCTCCTGAGATATGTCCCATCCCATTGCAGGACATTCTCCAGCCCTGGACAGCTGGGAGAATCCAGGGTCAGAGTGGGCAGAATCCCTGTGCAGGTGTGGGATGAGGCCATCCATGAAGGTCACTCTGGGTCTTTGCCCTCCATTTTGAGGCTGTCCTTAGAGAGAGAGAGAGAGAAAGAGGAAGGGCAGCACATGCCTGTATGTGATGGAAGGAAGAAGACAGGGCTTTGAAGGTCCCCGTGTGATATGAGATCTTGTGACAACCTCTCATGTGAGGTAACATCCTCTGATGGCATAGGACTGTCCCAGAGCTCTGGTCCAGCCCCTCCCATCCACCTGCCTTGTCCTAAGAGCAGGATTCCCACGTGGGCACAGGTCAGAGTAAGTCCCTGGTACTGGGAATTCCCAGTTACTCTACATAGCCCAAGAACATGAGAACCCTTAACCCTAGGTGGTGAATGGAGGAACAAGTGAAGGATGGGGTGTTTCTGTCCACTCTCTCCTTTTCCATCCTCTCTCTCTTGTGGTCTTCAGTACTTTCCCATGAAGGCACGTATGCTCTCTCCTTTCTCCAGGGTGGGTCCTTCCCGTCACTGCTCTTAAAGCCAGGATGTCGTGTGTTCCCTTCTCCCGCCTTCAGGTCCGGGAGGAGAACGCAGGGGAGAGGTGGCTGATGTGCCCGGCTGTATGCTGCTCTGAGCTTGAGCAAATGCATATTTCAGGCCCCATTCTGGAGCCACTAAAATGGAACGCAGAGAGCAGGGCCTGAGAATCTTTCCTTTGATGTAGGAGCTTGTGGCCAAGATCTGGGGTCAGGGACATGTCCTGGATATGGTGGACCATTTTTATGCCTTCTGATCTTCTTGCTTATCTCCTTCAACTCCCTCTGGGTTCTAAGTTGAGGTCTGTAGATTCTGTGCTGGGAGGGAAGGTGACTATGTATTTAAATTTTTGCTAGCCTGAGCCCAACAGGAAGATGGGCAGAATAACATGGAAGGGTGCTCTGGGAATCCTGCGCAGTGAAAGTAGAATTGGCTACAGGCCAGAAAGAAGTGGCCCAGGGTTTCCACGTCAACAGGCACCATGTGCTGAGGGGCCCAGGGGAAAGCATCTGACAGGGATGCCCCAACTGGGTGAGTCTGTACCCTGACCTGGGGGATGGTGTACAGGGTGGTTGTGGGTAGCCACCTATGGAGCTGGGGACTTGAGGGTACAGGGATAGTGTGATGACACTAAAAAGTAGGGACCATTGTCATACTCACCACCTTATCTTGTCTGGCTGTGTTCCCTTTGTATCCCTAAGCTTATAGGAGCCTCTTAACCCAGTGCCCAGAATGCCCCACAACTGGGGACAGAGTTGTGTGTGTGTGTGCTTCAGTGTGCTTTTTTTGGGGGGGGGGTGATGGCATCGTGCTTTTATTGGGTTCTTCAAGGGCATGTGACCCAACAGAAGTCAATAGCATTGACTTCCTTCTCTTTTCCTCTCATCTGTGGTGAGGAAACCACTTTGATTTTATTTCGAAACTCCTGTGAGTATGCATATCAGTGTGCTTGTGTAAGTTAAGTTTGAAGATAAGCAGGAATTCCATAGCTCCTGTCCCTTGGAGGTCAGCTGCCAGGGTGTGGCTGAGGTTTGGGCCAGAGCCCTCCAGCTAGAGCAAGGGGAGATGACGCCCAGGGAAGAGGAGGAGGCGGGGGAGACATGCCCACACCAGCAGGAGGCTCCCCGAAGGAGGAAAGGCAGCCCTTGGGTGCAGCTTTCTCTCCTCTGTGGACGCTGGCCAGAGAGGGAGGCCAGGATGAGGGAAGTGTAGAGGACTGGGGAAGACAAATGGGACTTGGCCTTGGCAAGTGGAGGTAAGATCCATCTTGCCTTTTGTTTCTCTTCAACGCGAACCTTCTGTAAATCTGTATTCCAAGAGACTGAAGGACTTCAGACAGCATTTCTTTGAAAATCCATGGTGGTTTTCAGTGTGTATCTGTTGACTGAATGATTAAATAAATAAAGCAAAATGGCTTCATGGGAGTGCAGCCGTGTTAATAAAAAACCGAAACCCGGTCTTTGAAAGTCACCTGAAGCTCTTTTGGCAGGAGCCTCAGTCATTTCAACAAAGTAGGTGTGCAGTGTGCTGAGACCCTCACATGTGATGACCTCCTTCGACTCCCGGAACAACCTGAAGACACAGGCACTGGGCGTCACAGTGCTCATTGTACAGATGGGGACACGAGGCTGGGGGCCAAGGCACTTGCCCAGCATGGCGGTTTGTAGGCAATCAGAGCTGGACCGGCTTCCTAAAGCTGCAGAGCCTCACTCTGCCATTCTCACGGGGCCACCTCTGCAAGCCCACCCCGCTACTCAGGCCCAAATCAGTGGGGGGACTTGTGTCCTCAGGGGTGCAGCTGCCCTTTCAGCATCTCCTCTCCCTGTCCCCACCCCCGCCAGGCGAACGGTGATGTCCAGCTCTCCGGCTCCTTGCAACTCCAAGTGCGGTTCTGGAACTCACCACTTCAGCATCACCTGGGAGCCAGGTAGACAAGCCCCACCCAGACCTGCAGAGTCAGAGCCTACGTTTTAACAGGAGTTCGCTGAGTGAGCTGTGTGAACGTTGGAGCTGGAGAGGTTCAGCTCTGCCTCTCCCAGCCATCTGCAGGTAAGGAAAACCCTGCCAACCTGATTTGTAGGAAGCCACTTCCTCAGGGCTCCTGGGGACAGGGATGCCAACTTCATTCAAGACTTTCAGCTTGTCTGTCCTGCTTCAGATTTCCCAGGACTTCTCCTTTCCAAACCTTCCTTCCCCTCCCAACCAGAAAGCCAGCTCCTCCTTCCCTGCTCTACATCTCTGCATTACCTTTTACTTAAAAATAAACTTTTAAACTCAGAATAGTTTCTTTTAAAGAGTTTATTTAATTTTAGAGAGAGGAGAAGGGAGGGAGAAGGAGAGGAAGAGACACTGATTAGTTGCTTCTCAGAGGCCCCCAACTGGGGACCTGGCCCGCAACCAGGCATGTGCCCCGACTGGGAATCAAACCAGCGATCTTTCGGTTCGCAGGCCAGCACTCCATCCACTGAGTCCCACCAGCCAGGCAAAATTCAGAATAGTTTTTAACTTACAGAAAAGTTGCACCCCTCCCCAGTGTCCCCTGTTGTTAACGTCTTATGTCACCATGGAGCATTTGTCCCAACTAAGCAGACAACATGGGTGTGTCTCTGCTAGCTCCACTTCCTTCATTTCTGCCAGGTGTTCTGCGAAGGTCCCTCTCTGTTCCAGGGCTCCACCCAGGGTTCCACGTCACATTTAGTTGTTCTGTCTTCTCAGTCTCTTCTGGTCTGTGGCAGTTTCCCGTGTTTTGTATAATGCCCTCCACAGTTTGGAGGCACGCTGGCCAGGAATTTTGGAGAATGTCTCTCAGTCTGGGTCTGACTGGTGTTTAGGCCCAGGTTACGGGCTTTGGGAAGAACACCTCAGAGGTGAAGTGCCCTTCTCATCCCATCACATCAGGGAACATGCAGTGGCCATGACCCCTCACTGATGGTGCTAAACTGGATCACCTGGCCGAGGTTCTGCCTTACCTAACCTTCCCGTTTGTCGCTCCCCACATCTCTGTAGTTTCCTTCCTGGTAGGTAGTCATCGTTTTAGTAGTTAATGTGTTTGCACCACGCTATCTCCATCACCCCTCTCTGGCACCGTCCTCCCTGTGCCACACAGGCTGTTGCTCGGATGCCTTCATTACTGACGAGGTGTTGTGGGCACACATTCCCTGCAGGCATGGGCCTCCTGGCAGCAGGAAGCCTAAAAGCTAAAAGGGAGCTTCCCACCAGGGCCGGGAGGCCAGCAGGAGGCTGGGCCTTGGATACGCCAAGATATGCTCTGGATAATTTAGGAAAGTGTGTTCAAGTTAGAGGAAAATGTCGAGTTGTATTAGAAAGTGATCAGGAAAAGGGCAATACTGGGTGTTGAAGGAGGGAGGTACCCAGTCATGCCTGAGTATTTGCATTTCTTTATATTTCATTCTGAATTCTGAATTATCCCTCTCGGTCGTGTTAGGCACAGTCCAGTCTCATTTTCATTTCAGAATAGCAACAGAGGACAGAAAGCATCCCACTGTCCTTCCCGCTCTGAGCCTTCAGTCTGTCTGCGCTGTGTGAGACAGTTCCCATCCCCACATCGGGTCCAGGGCTGCCTGTTGCCAAATAACCATGGAAAAATGGAAGAGAAAGACATCCCTATAGGGGCCCCACCAAGCTCAGGAAAGGAAACCCTGGCCTCTGGGTGGGACTGATGTCTTTAGAGCCCTCAGGTGGGAAAGGTAGGTACCCGTGATTCATGTGACCTGGCAGCCCTGCAGCCCTCCCTACCGCCTCTAGTGAAATCTATGGAATCATGTCCAGATTCCAGAATTCTCTATCCAGTGTTACATCTATGTGGTTCCAGATTGCCCAGACATGAGGGAATATTGGTATTGCCCTTCCTAAAAGGGCAAGTTATGATCAACAGTCATGCCGTGCCAGGTAGGAGTCTGCCTATGGCCTGTGCTGCAGGATTCTTTGCCATCTTACACAGGAAGCATGATGGGTCCAGGTAATATGTCACCAGTGGTGGTGGAGGGAGGTGGGGGGAAGAAGGGACAGCCAGCTGCCACCATGGTGAATTCTGGTTGTTCACATGAGATCCCTTGTGGGAGAATGTTCTTTGCACTCACTTAGGAAGAACCAGCTTTGTGATCCAGCTGGACACTCCGGTGAGCCACACACCTCGGTGCAGAGAGAGGAGGGGCAAACAGGCCCCCAAGGCAACCCGCAGTTGTTTCAGTCAGCTCCGTTTAACGGCAGTGCATGGAAACCCACCCAAAGCAGCTTGACAGAACACAGCTGTAGAGGATTCCTCTTTGACGCTTCCCTGGAGGTGGGCTACAGGAGCTGAGTACCGTGTGACCCCCACTGCACCGGACATGGGTTATTGGAGCAGGGGTGGGCACTGACCTAGACGGAGCCTTTCTCCTGAAATGGACAAGAGCTAGAGTGACCAGGACGTCTCTGTGGCCGCCTGAACGTGTACACCCTGGGGCTACGAAGAGGCCATGTTCAGCCTGGAGCATGGGGAGAACTGAAGGAAGGTGGTCTCTAGTTAAAGACGCTTGAGACCATGAGGCCAAGAGAGAGGGCTGCCTGTCTTCTAGGTCTTCTTAGGGCCCAGAGTGCCACCTGTCCTTACAATAATTATATTATATGACACTAATATTTATAATAACTACCATTTTTGCCTAAGTTACCCTCAATGTCACTGATAGCGAAAAAAACCTAAGACAGAGGGTACTGGAGAGTGTCAGAGATTATCACAGAAAGGAAGGGTGGGAAACACACTGGGCTCAGGGGATGCAAAAATCATGTCTCTTTCTCTCTCAGTCTGCCCATCTGGCCCTTTTCTTTCCCTATTTATCTCAACAGATCATTTTTCTTTTTGGTTTCCAAAGTGAATCCTAGTCCTGAGTCTACCCAACCTTTCAGTTCCAGCCATTGGACTATAATCTCGGCATCTAGTTTAAATATGAAAGACAGGCAGGGGGAGAGGTATTGACTGATTCTCCTTGGCTTGGGGAACGAAGTGTCCACACAGTGTATTAATCAGGATCCCCCCAAGCCCCACTCCCTGTTTAAAAAAAATTATTGATTTTTTTTTTAGAGAGAGAGAGAGGAAGGGAAAGTGAGAAAAACACCGATTTGTTGTTCTACCTGTTTATGCATGCATTGATTACTTCCTTTGTGTGTCCTGACCAGGGGTCTAACCAACTGGTCTACCCAGCCAGGGGCTGAGCGGGGGGGTGCTTCTTTATTTAAGAAGAGACAGAATTCCAACCCGAAGTAGCCCAGGAGGAAAAGAGGGAATGGACTAGCTCGCGTAGCTGGTAGGAACAGAGTGGAGAGTACACTGGCCCGGGCATTAGGCCTGGAGAGCCGTGGGTTGAGCTGACTTCTGTCCCAAAGAGGGTCTTAAGAGGAGCCCTCCCTGCAGCAATGTAAGCTTCACTCTGTGTGGACTTCTGTCATCCCCAAGTCTTAAGCAAAGTTTTTGGCAAATGCTAACAACAATAGAAAGACACTAGAGGTCAGAGGCCTGCAGGCAAACTCTGCCTTCAAAACAGAGACGAGGGAGACATCAGGATTACCTCACAACTCTGGTGTCTCTCAAACAAGTCTGTTCAGACATCTTCAAATATGCATTTTAGCACCTCTTTCTGCCAGAGTGTTGACACTCAGGCTGGCTTTCCCAGGGCTGAGTGATGCCTCTGTGGGCCTGTGTAACACCTTCCCTGAGGCTCAGGGGAGCAGGCAGGGGAGTGAGCCAGAGGGGCATTCCTGCTTCTCAGTCAGTGCCTTTTCTGTTTGCAAATCCCTCAGCACAAACCACTTAGTACCTGTGGACAAATCTGTCCAGGCTCTCAAGACACAATTCTCGGGAGTGAGGAAAGAGGAAGGAATGTCTTTTTCACACCCTCAGCCATCACTTCCTATTTCCCGCCTCTCAGCAATGACCAGGAAGAAGCTGAGAGTGGGTGCAAAGGTGGAAGCCTGGGGATCTCGGTGAAGAGAGATGATGGGTAAGGACCTTGACCCTGGGTCTCCTGGGATCCCAATTGCGCTGCTTTGGGATCCATTGTCCTGCAAACCTGCCAACTAGCATCCATCAAGGTCTAAATTAGCCCCAGGCTGTGTTAATTCGGTAACTCCCTTTTAACAACCTTTTTATATGGGGGGCGGGGGGAGGCCGGCGGACGGACAACCAACTTACAGAATAGTTAAAAGAATAATATAATAAATTCCTAAACGCCTTTTATCAAGACTCACTGGTAACTACTATTTTACCACATTTGCTTTATTCTCCCCTTTTCTTACACATACACACCGAGAAATGTAATTATCTTATTATTATTTTTTCTGAACTATTTGAGGATAAATTTCAGACATATAACCCTTCACCCCTAAATACTTAAGCACCTATGTCTTAAGAATAAGAACATTTTTTAGAAAGTTATTTATCCATAGATGAAGTAAACACTTTCTTAATTTCTCAAAAAAGAAAGAAAATGAAAGAACATTTTCTTATACCTTTAGGACAACGACCAAATTAAGGAAATGTCATTGATACACACTATTATCTAATATATGGCCCATATTCAAATTCTATCTTTTATAGCACTCACTATTTTTTCTGATCCAGGATCTGAGGCAGAATGATGAGTTCTGGTTAGTTGTCACATCTCTGTAGTCTTTAATCTGGAAAGTTCTCGATCTGTTTGCCTTTAATAATATTGACTTTTTTGGAAGAGTTTGGATATCTGACAGTTTTCTCCTGAGTAGATTCACTGTAAGCATTTCGGACAGGGATGCCACGTGAGCAACGCCACGTGAGATGCCACGTGACTGGTGCCACGTGAGCGATGGCGACGTGAGCGATGCTGCTGTGTCTTTGGTGCAGGAATCAGGGTGTACAGATCATCCGCCCCCGTTATTGGTGATGTTGACTTTGATAGCTGGTTAACGTGGTTCCCAGATCCACATAAAAAAGTAAAAGCTACATTTTTCCCTTTGAAATGAATAAATGCTCTGTGGGGAGATACTTTGAGACTATCCTCTCCCTCGATAAACTCTCGCCCAAAAGTTTTAGCATCCATTGGTGATTCCTGAATCCATAATTACCATGACAACTGCAAAACGGAGCTGTCTCCTTTTCACATCTGGAATTAGCTGCTATTTATTATCTCATTTTACAGATTGAACCACTGAGGCTCTGAAGGTCAGGTACTTGCCGCAAAGCAGGGAGACTCGGACTTGGGCCTGTCTGATTCCAGAGTCTGTTGCCATGCAGTCCTTCCAGCCAAGCAGTGTGGGGGGTGATGAGATGTTCTGTCTCCCCCCCAGGACACTGTAACTCCTTGCTTCCCTCCTTAACGTGAGGCTGAGGCTCTGGTCACAGCTGGATGGAAAGAAAGGGACTGCAGGGTGCCTTGGCCGAGTTGCTCAGTTGGTTGGAGCATTGTCCCGTATACCAAAATGTTTGGTTCCCAGGTTGGGGCACTCACTAATCGATGCTTCCCTCTTACACTGATGTTTCTCTCTCTCTCCTCCCCCTCAAATCAATAAACATGTCCTCAGGTGAGGATTAAGAAAAGAAACAGGCTGTAGAGTTACCTTTGCAACACCCCCATCCCCAGACTTTCCCTCTTTGTCCCCTTATGAACCTTCCAAAAGTGATATCCAGAGCAAAAGTCTCAACTAACCTGCCCCTTTTTCCAGCACCGCCCCCTCACCCACACCTCCCAGAGCTAAGAGGCTCTCTCCTGTCCACATCTTGGGGAACAGGAGAGGCTTTGCAATGCCAAGGAGAAGGACCTGTGACTGAGAGGAGCCAGAGGCAAAGCCAAGGGGCAACTGCAGTGTGACCGGCCTGAGTTGGCTGTTCTAAGGGGAAAAGAGAAGAGAGGGAGGGAACACAGGGAGCGCTTCAAGGTACCAACTCCAGAGTCAGGCTGCTGCGGCCAGAACCTGGGTTTACCATCAACCTCTGTAACTTTGAACACAGTCATTACCTGCCCTCTCTAGGCCTTGCTCTTTGTCACTGTAAAACACGCCTGTGGGTCCTAACAGTCCCTACCTGGCAAGGCTGTTGTGAGGGTAAAGGGAACTAATTCAGCGACAGCTGCCTGCCCAGGTGAGTTAGTGCCCCACTTGTGGTGGGGTGTGCTGCAGAGGAAGGTGGTGTGGGTGATGGCGGGCGGCAGGGGAGCCTCCAAGGGCCTGGCCCCAGGACAGTGTCCGCATGAGGAGGGAACCCGAGGTTTGTTACTGGAGAAGCTGGTGGGTCAGACAGAGGCAGGAAGGATATTCCTGTCCTGCAGGGCTGGGAGGGCTGGGATGACTCACTCACTCACTCGTTTACACTTTATCTCTCACCTGCTTCCAGAAAGGCTTTGAGGAGCTCATAATTAAAGCCTCAGGTGCCTCAGCCTGCTCAGACGGAAAAGACCAAGTCCCAGCTGGAGCATGGCTTGGGCGAGGCTGGCACAGTGAGGCAGGCCCCAGGCTGGCTCACCCAGAGGTGCAGAGAAGGGCCCACTTCCGTGGTGTGAGGGGTGGAGGGCAGCAGGGATGAGAGGCAGAAGGAGGAAGGGCAGATGGAGCCCTGACTATCAGCCTAGATGGACAGAGGGACTGGGGGTGAGCAGTGTCCCTTTTGGACAAAGAAATGTGGTAGGGTGAGGGGAGGGGGCAGGGTCCCTGACAAGGGGCTCCAAAGGCCTCGGAATGCGGCTGGGCTCATTTCCAGTGTTTGCGCAGTTGCCGTCTTTGGGTTTAGACCATCCTGTTGGATATGCTTGTTGGTCCGTCCTGGGCCCTCCAGCTGCCCCAAGTCTCAGGCCCTCTCCACCGGGAACTGCAACTTCCCATCTCTGGAGGGAGGGCCTTTCCTCTCCAGGTTCAGGTCCAGGTCCAGGTGCCTCTGGCCTCAGATTAAAGCCCTTGTTGGAGGAAATCCTGTCCTCCCCTCAGCTCCCCACCTGATCACCCACCTCACCCCTTTCCGCCACCACACACTCATGTAGCTGGGACATCCTGATGTTCCCCGCGCCTTGATCTGGCAGCAGTGACAAGGAAGCCCCTGCCCCCACCCCTGGGAGCCCTTCTCAGGCCACCCAGGGCCTGAGCTTTGCCGGCCCTCCCCCCACCCCACTTCCTGCCTCTCACTTGAAATGTCCCCACAAGCCCCAGCCTCAGCTCAGCTCAGGTTTCTTTAGGAGGCTCATTGACAGCGTCCCCACATTGCACCAAGTTTTGGCAAGTCTGGCTCAACTCTGACAGACTCTTTGTCATACTTCCCTCCAGCAACGTGAACCGCACTTTACCGGTAATGGGATAGCTTTCTTTTAGGGAGGTGGGGGCGTCTCCTGCAGGTGGGATTAAACACGATGACAGTTCCTAAAGGAAAGGGCTGGCATTCAGGCTGAAAAGCTAAGGCAGCAAGACTGGGGGAACGGTCAGGAGTTCCAGAGCCAGCATCTGCCAGCCTGGGCTGCAGGGCTGCCCAAGCAGCCGAGGAGGGAGGACGACTGTGCAACTGCAGGGTGTCAGGCAGGCAGGGTGGGGGGTGGGAGAGGCAGGAGGTGTCTGGGCTGACAACCATTGGCCACCAGTGGAAAAAACCTCATAGGTTGAGATGCCTCCACGTGAGAGTGAAGTCCCCTGTTAGAAAGAGGAGTCAGGCTGCAGGGGGCAGAAAAGTACTCAACTTGCTGGCCCAAACAGGCGTGTACTAGGAGGAAACAGCAGCTCAGGAACTGCAAGTTGCGGGGATGGAGCGGAGCCCTCGAAGGGCCTTGGCCAAGGAACTCGAAATATCTAGGGTTACTCCCCCCAAGCCTCTTACAAACCCCGTTGTGTCATAGGCTCTCTTCCTCTCTTTCTGTCTCTGTCTCTCTCGGTTTTACCTGCTTATCTCTGCACCCATGTCACTTTGGGGCCACTCAGCATCTATAGCCCCTCCTAACAGCATCCCTCTTTCCTATGTAGGAGTGTTTAAACATATGCCCTGGGTTTTGTCTTTATTCAGGCACGACATGGCCAACTGTCATAAGAAGATAATTTGTAGCTCATGGATCCCAAGGGGACAGGGCATGCCTGCCGCACAAGGCCATACGGGGAGACACCGGGGTCGGTCAGGAGGCAGAGGAGCAAGCGGAAAGCATTAGCTCAAGCCCTTATGGTGGTTTCCGTGGGAAAGTCCAGGCGAGAGAGGGCAAGCCGATTTAGGGTGGGCAAATGTGAACAATTTCGATGGGCTCCGGGCAACAGGCTGTTGTCTGGTACCTGGCCCTGTGATGATAAGGGCAGAGGCACACTGTCTCCTGGAGTGTGAGAGCCAGAAAGAGGAGGTGCTTTGGAGGACGGGCTCTGGATTGATTCACTTACCTGCAAAAAAGACACACTCCGTGTTCTGCTCTCTCTAGGAGTTAGTTAATGGCAGACAGCACTGCCCCAGCTACCAGAGCAAAAAGAAAATAAGAAACGAGAGTTCACGGAGAGACTTAGCTCTCTCACAATGGACATGACCTTGGTGGGACGGCAAGCCCAGGCACTGTTTTCTCTACAAAACCAGAGGGATGGGGTGAAGCTAGAGCTGTGGGTGCTCTCTCTGTGTCTCAGATCCATTCTTAAGGAACTGAGAACTTAACCTTTCACCCCAGCTCCTGAAACACAAAGGCCCAGCACCCAGGGTCTGTAGGACACGATCCCTAGGACCACCTCACCTACAACTCCAGCCAGGGAGGAACCTGACTGGCTAACAGCCAGGTCATAGTGTCCTCTGGCAATATGATTCCCAAACCCCCAAAGGTGAGCGCCGAGTACCCTCCATGAGGGGCAGCTGAAGGATCTGGGACCAAGTAAAGGCTTCCACCCCCGACCTAAAGTTTTAGGAGAACTGTGAGATTATTGGTGGCATATGGTGAGGCCTCACTAATGAAGAGAAACAAAGGTATTTCAACAAATATGAGGTAGAAACTATAGGATAGAATGAGTCTCTGAAGGCCAGTCAGAGCTCCCCCCCACACCGTCCTGGCACACGTGACAGAGGCTGCTTTAGAGGACAGCAGGGAGAGGCTTACATGGGCATTCATCGGATGATTATGATGGTGGTTTTCGGATTAATTAATTAGTTAATTAAATACACTTTTTTAGAGCAGTCTCAGGTTCTCAGCAAAGTTGAACAGAAACCACAGAGCTCCTGCCCTGACCAGTGTGTCTCGGTTGGTTGGGCGTCCGTCCCACAAAGCAAAACGTTGCCAGTCCAACCATGTTGTGGGCTTGGTCCCCAGTGGGGCTCGTATGAGAAGCAACCGATCGATGTTTCTCTCTCATATCAGTGTTTCTCCCCCTCTCTCCCTCCCTTCCCCTCTTTCTAAACAAACAAACAAATAAATAAAATCTTAAAAAACCAGAAATCACCGAGTTCCTGTATGCCCCCTTCCTCCCCACAGCCTGCCCACTACCGGCATCATTTAAAATGAGGGTTCATGCTTTGTGTGAACTCCATTCCATGGGTTTTGACAAATGTACAATGTTATATATCTACAATTGTAGTATCACACAGAATAATTTCACTACCCTAAAAATCCTCCGTGGTCTGCTTATTCATCCCCCCCACTCCTGGCAACCACTGATCTTTTTACTGTCTCCATAGTTTTGTCTTCTCCAGAATGTCCTATGGTTGGAATTACATAGTATGTAGCCTTTTCAGATTGGCCTCTTTCATTAGTAATATGCATCTAAGTTTCCACCATGTCCCTTTGTGGCTCATTTCATTTTGATACTAAGGATATTCCAATGTCTATTTGTATACATTTGCCCATTCATCCACTGCAGAACATCCTGATGACTTCCAAGGGTTGGCAAATATAAATAGTTGGGACATCTATGTGTAGGTTTTTTATGCACATAAATTTTCAGCTCATTCGAGACCCCAGGTTGAAACACAGTGGGCTCGTCCAAAGGCACCTCCTCTCCTGCCCGAGCAAAAGGCGTAGAGGTCATGGTGAAATTAAGGACCCACATAGTACTAGCTCCCTCTCTAGGCTCACACCGCAAACCAAGGGACCGACACCTCAAAGTAACATGACATTTGAGATGGGCAATCCCTACGACAGAAACCCAACATGGACAAACTGTGAGATGAAGTAGAAGGAGTGGGCTAGTGGGACCAAGCACTGACACAACCACCATACCCATTCTCCAGGGACCAGGGCAGGTCTTCTAGATTTGAAAAAGGGCGTGAGAATGTATGAAGACGCTATTAAGTTTGAAAGACATAATAGCTGATCTTTAACACATACTGTATACAAAATAAAATTCAGATGTATTAAGATGTGAAAGACAAAACAAAAAATTTTACGGCAAAATATAGGAGACTATTTTTTAATATCTTTGGGGTATTCCTTGCTTAATTCTTTAAACAAGGAATAAAAGCTTAAATTGTTAGTAGATACAGTGACATATTTGCCTATGAGCAAATTTTAAGGCCGCTCATAAACATGACGAAGTCAGAGGACAGGCCACAGACTGGGAGGCGGAACGTGCCGAGCACGTAGCTGACAAAGCATCAGAACGCAGGCTGCAGAATGGCCTCCTACAAGTCAACAAGGGATGGAGAGCCGAGCTCCGTGGCCAGTACGCATGTGAAAGGATGTCTCACCTCACTGGGGGTCAGGAAAGAAAATGCAAACATTTAGAAATGAGATGCCAGTTCAGACAGGTTAGATGGGAAAACTGTTTAATGTCTGACCAGACCAAGTGTTGCCCAGGCCGTAGGGAAAGAGTAACACATGCGGTGGGGATACAAACTCACACATTAGTTTAAGCAGGAGATGACAGGCAACCCTGCACTGCACTTCCAGGTGCACACCCCGGAGACACTCTCACATATGTTCACACGAAAACATGTGCCAGAATGTCCACCACTGACGGCCATAAGTTGAAAACCATCTAAAAGTCCAACAACAGCAGACTGGAAGAACTACAGTATGGCCACGCAGTGGAGTACTACACAGCAGTGAAAAAGAACTGGAGCTACATCTATGAACATGGATAATCTCTACAACATCATTTGGAAAGCCAGAGGCAAGTTAAAGAATGACATATGCATTATATGCTATTTATATTGGGTTTAAACCCCCTGAAACTAAAATTATGTAACAGTTAATAAGGAAACATAAAAATGCAATGCAAGTATACAAGTATACCTGGGAATTATAAAGACTATACTAATGACTGTGGTTTCCTCCAGTAAACAGGGAGTGAGGAGTAGAGGAGAGGTACACAAGAGCTGCAGTGGTAGCTATCTTCTTTTTTTTGAAAGTTCTGAAGCCATATATTTTTAAGAATAAAATTTGACAATGTTGATAGTGGGCACACAGGTGTTCATATATTATTCTTGTTTCTTGTTTGTGTGTTTGAAATTTTTCATAATGAAACAAAGAAGTTAAAAGTAAAAAAAAATTTAGAAACAGCTTTATATACCAATAAAATTGAAAATCTATAAGAAATGAATGTTTATTGAAATATGTAAAATGCCAAACTTTGAACAGGAGGAAATAGAAAATAAGGCAACAACCAGTAAAATAATTGAAATAATCATCAAAGTCATCTCCTCTTCCATGTTTTTCTCAGCCCAGGTGGCTTACAGTGAAGTTCTACCAAACCCGTTGTATCCAGCACGTCTTTCTATCCCGAGGCTTTGGTGTCTGGGGCTTTGCTGACCCTGGAGAGACTGGCCTCAGAGGGCCAGCCAGTTCTTAGAGGCAGCAAAGGGCTTGCCTGCAAGCACACTTTCCATATGCAAACGACCCAGTTCAGAGCCTGCACCCCCTGACAGCTCTCCCCGAGGCCCAATCCCCTCAGGGTTGGGTACTAGGCAAGCTGGGACAGCCCCGGCACCCAAGAGCCTGTTGAAACTACTTAAATTAGCCAATTCCTTGTTCAATAATTTCAGGATGATGCAGTAAAATGTTAATTCAAGTAAATCACTTTAAATATTTGCTTCTAAATAAATAAACAAACTAGCCAGTCCTAAGCCTGCTTACCTTGCCTTGCCTCCTCCTGGCCACATGTCCCAGAGCTACTCAAGCCCAGGTCCCTGAGGGGACCTGTGTGAGTGCTGTTTGCCACAGCAGAGAACGGGAGGCTTCCTAAGCATCCGTCATAAGGAGAACAGATCAGTTAAACGGGTAGACACATTCTGTGGAGTAGCAGTTAGAAGCAATAGGTTCGAGGTGTATAAAATAATAGAGATAAACCTTAAAAGCAGTGAGAAAGGTAAGGAAGAGAAAGAGATCTAAAATGCAGACATATGTAAAACACAACACATTTTTCACAGATATGTATCTACCCAAGGACATAGGCCACATATAGTCTAGTAAGTGTCCGTGTGGGAAAGGGAAATACAAGCAGAGGTGGAGAGGAAGGGAAGAAAAATAAGTATGTATTGGGTTGGCCGAAAAGTCCGTATGGTTTTTTCTGTAAAGTAAATGACACGTTTTTCATTTTCACCAATAACTTTATCGATTTGGATATTCTGGGAGCGTCGGCTGCCTCCTGCGTGATATCTATCACACTGATTGTTCATAATGCCTCCATTTGATCGCTGCCAACTTCAGCTGGCCTACCCGACCATGGAGCATCGTCCAGCAAGGAATCTCCAGCACACAAACCACTTTTGATACATTCGATCGGTCACAGCACCTTCTCTACACACTGTACAAATCTTTTTTTGCATTTCAGCTGCGTTTTACCTTTCTTGAAATAATAAAACATAATACGTCGAAAAGGCCGTGTATTTTCTTCCACCTCCAAAGTTGAAACGGCTACGCAAAAAGTCACCAATTTTGATAAGTTTTTTAAATGCATGCTGATATGACAGCTGTCACAATATAATCTAACAAAATTATTTTGAATAAAGTTAAAGACAACTAAGCGCTACTAGAGCCATCATATGGAAAAAAACAATGCTAACTTTTTTAGAAAACAACAAAACTGGAGAAGGCCTCCATGAAAGCAGGGTTGCCTGGCACGACCTGGGGGGTGTGATTCCGTGAACTCAGCATCCGAGCTCTACTCCAGCCGAAACAGACACCACACACACACACACACACACACACACACACACACACACACTGCATCTTGTACCAGACCTACTGGCTCTTTGCTTTGCAGTCCAGTGCTCAATCCACTGAGCCACACCAGCCAGGGCCCTACTGGCTCTTAAAATCGAGGCTGGGGCCTCTGAGGTGCCAAGGAGAAAGATATTCAGGGGATCCTGGGGAGCAGGTAATTGCTCTTTTTCTCAGCTTGCATGATGGGTTATTCCTTTCATAACTAATTGTTAGCTCAAGCAGAGTATATGAGGGTTTTTTTATTGTTCTTTCTCTCTCTCTCTCCTCTCCTTTTTCACATCAACTCTTTTGGAGCTTCTCTAGTGAAGGAGAGACAGGGGGCTCTGAGCATCTGTTGCCCACCTTGTCACCTCCCTCTCCCTGCCTCCTGGTCCCTGAGGGGTTCCGAGGAACAGTTTCAAATGCTTCAATCCGTCTAACTCTAGTTTCTCTGAGGAGCAAACTGCAGTTTGCATGGGGCACCTTCAGGATGGCCTCTGTCATTGACCAAAGGTGGCTAAATGTTAGATGGCTGTAACAGATCTTGATGGGACCAAAGCCCAGGGGTTAAGACCTTGGTCACTCTTGACCCCAGGAGGGTGCCATCTATGTGCCAGGCATGGAGCTGGGCCCAGGTGGCTCAGGTCCTGTTTCTGTCCTCTGGAGGGGACAGAGAGTAACTCAGAAACTGATCCTTGAAGTCCATCCATGTCTGTGCTTCCTCTACCCGGAAATCCTCTGCTGTCCCTTTTCTGAACTTGTCAGGTCCTGTACTTGTCAGCCCTCATCCTCAGCCAGACTCCTCTTGGGAGAGTTACAAAGGGAGTGTGTCGACTTCCTGCCAGCCCCCGCCTGACCCAGACTTATCTCTCCGGCTTGACGCCATCTGTCAGGAACCAGCCCCTCTCCTCCGCCCGAGTTACTTGTACATCCATGCGTTTGTTTAAAGCTCTTCCAAGGGTGAGGGAAGAAAAAAGGAATAAAGTGTCTTGTGAATATACCTGTTTCCTTGGAGACCCAGTCTTTGCAACCAGCCCATAAAGTAAGATGTCAGGTCTTTAAATCTCCATTTCATGGATGATGATTGGAAGTGATGTGACTTGTCCAAGGTCACCAGCAGAGTGAGGGTTGAACAACAGATCTGTCTCTCTCCGGAGCATGCAGCCATCAAGTCCTCTTGGAAGCCACCAGGGCAGAGACCATGAGGTTCAAAACAAAGAGTGCATTCCTAACTCTGGAGGGAGAGCTTTGGGAGAATGCACGTTTTTTCATCCGCTGGAGAGGGCGTGGGTCCTGCCTGGGATTGACAGGCACACAGGAGTGAAGCTCTGCTGGCCCGGACGGCCCAGAGGCTTCCCTGGCCAGAGCCCCGCCCACTCTGGCGCTGCTCTAGAGAAGTGGGCCCGGTAGATGCCAAGCGTGGGTGGAAAGAGACAGGAAGGGTGAAAAGAACATAATTGGTGGCTCTTTGGGGGGACTTGGAGCTGTTTTTAGATGGTAAGAGTTTAGAGGAACAAGTCCTGTATTTTAAAACACTAGGACAAGGCTGTCAGGAGCCACCTGGGCTCTGGCACATAATAGATTTAGCCGGGCCTCGGTGTCTGGGGTGCTTTGGAACAGCTCTGTAAGGTGTAAGTAACCAGCCCTAGGGGGGCAGAAAGGCTGCGCTGCCAGTGGAGGGACGGGAGCCCGAACGCACAAAAACAGGGGGTGAGCTCCCCCTTGTGGCACTTTGGGGTGATGGCAGCCCTGAACTCCAGCCCTGGGCACCTGGGGAAATTCCTTCCTGTACTGTCTAGAACTGATGAAGTGTTTACAGCGTGTTGGGCCCTGCACTGGCCATTTACAGCCACTGTTTCACCTCCAAACAGCTGGTGGAAAACTGTTTCTCTTCACCAGCACTTGTCTTCCATCCTTTACCCTCAGGTTCAAGCGGAAGCCTCACTTCTTCCCAGAGGAGCCTGCTGACGCCCACCCCTGGGTGCTATACCTCTGCTTGCTACATCCAGAAAGCCTGGATGTCTCTCTGAGGCTTCTCACACTTTACCATGATTAGTTTACCTAATTGTTTACCTTCACCAATGGACCGTAACTTCCCCAGGCAGCTTACTCTGCATTACATCCCTGGCAGAGGGAAGGGACTGAATTAATTTTTGTCAAATGAATAAATGATGAATGAGAGAGTATCCTTGGCATACATAGCCATACTCAGGGTCAACATCACAGTGTGGAGTTATGCAGTGCCTCAAGCTGCCACTCACTTTAGGGAGAATATCTCTAAAGACCGTTAGCCTTGAAATCTTGAGCACTTCCCCTTGCAAAACCCCAGGCAGTTACATATTATATTCCTTCATATTTGCACCTTCCCTCACTGGTAAGATACAAGAAAGAAAAAACAAGGGAGGAATTTTATGATACAACCGTCAGGGGCTGGGACAGAGTCCCTGAGCATTGGTCCTGGGCACGTTTGTCAAAGTAGGAGAAGAGGGTCCATCAGAGAACATCATGCAGCAGGTGAGCCCCAAGAGGACATTTAAGCTGGCTCTCCAATATTGAGGCCAAGATCAGTGGGGTCAGGGATCACACCCCCCATCTCTCACTGTATTACCTTTTGGGAAGTTTTAATAAGTGACCTTGGCCTCTCCGGGTCAGAGGTCTTCCCTCATTCATCATCTGTATGTAATGGTAGAAAGGGCAGCAATGCAAGCAACACCCTGGTCTCCCCAAACGTACCACAGAAGCACCTTCAAAACACCCTCAGAGTGCTGGAAAGACTTCTCACGGTCCAATTGGACAGGCGCAGAAATGGAGGCTCAGAGAGTGACACACCATACTCATGAGCACACAGCTGGGGAGTGACAAAGCTGGGGTGGCAACCCAACGTGTGTTCTCAGCATCGTTTTGAATAAATAATACACTTACTTAATGCAACATTCCAAGCAGCGACAAGTCCACCTTCCTTCCACCTTCTCTCCCAGGCATTCCGTTGCCTCCCCCAGAGAACCAGAGCTATCTTTTCTTGGGTGTCCTTCCCGAGCTTCTCTCTATGCGTTGAGACCTACATACTCTTCCCCCACACATGCACATATGGAGGGCAGCCTGGCCTGAGCCCTGCTGTGCATCTTGTTCTTCCCGTCTGATAGTATATTGTACAGATCTTGGAGCTCGCCCCACACCAGAGCACCTAAAGCTGTCTCATTCTTTCCTGGCTGCACACCATTATACTGAAGGAGATTCCATAATTGAGTCTCCTACTCCTCTGTTGATGGACGTTTGAGTTGTTTCCAATCTTGCGAGATTACAAATAAAGTTCCCATAAATATATTTGTAAACATGTCATTTCTCACATATAAACATGTACCTTGACCAAAGCCTCTTAAGGATTATGCTTTGTTTACTCATTAGTTTGTGTGGTTGTTCATTCATTCAGGTCCTGAGGACACAGAGATGGATAGTATCCGTCCCCTTCCTGAAGGTGCTGGCAGAGGTAGTGAACTGGCGGTGGAAGGAGTGCTGGCCGTTCTCGTCTCCGAAACCTGAGGCTGGCAGTTTGTCTGAGGACTACCTCCAAGCTCCCAGATGGATGCTGGGAATCAGGGTAGACCACACACTTCTTTTTACTGCACTGTACCCTTCCCAAGCCTTTCTGGTGTGGTAGTTTTCTGCCCTAATTCGTCACGCTTCTTTTGAGTAGCAATTCTGGAAGGCGCCTTGGAGCCGCCAGAACTGGTGCGGCACAGAGGGTGCCCTCTTGTGGTCACAGTGTGGAAAGACTCAGTATTGCTGACCTCTCAGGGTCTTCGAGGGCAGAGTGCGGCCTGAAGATTCTTTCTTTGCTTCAGGGGCTAGCGGCAGAGAGAAAGAGTCCTCCCAAATCCTGCTGCCCCCTTATAGAGAGTGGGGGCTCAATTTTAGGGGTATCCTGTGCCCTAGGCTGCTTTAGGTTGTGAAATCAAGAGAAGAGAGTCAGAGAAATGGGAATGTGGAAGCAAAAGAAAAAGAAAATGAGAGATGAAAAATGGGTCCGCTAACATGGACCAAGATCAGTCCTAGACAGAAATTACAAAGACTACACTGTCTTCACCCTCCAGGTTCAGAGATCTCTGCGAGTTCCCAGACAGCCCTCGGCCACTGCAACTGAGGCAGTGGAGCTTGAATCAGCAAGTGGGGCCTAAACCCAGCCAGGCTGGGCAGGGCTGGCCCTTGCAGGGAGCCAACCCTGCAGCCTCTCTGCATTGGGAAAGACTCTGAGCTGGACTTACGGCTTGGTGTGGCCCTGTGCACCTGACCAGCCCCAGGAAAGGCAGTGCCTCCAGAACCCAGTCTGGCCCCTGGTTCTTCTCCATGTCCAGCCTGTCTGCTAACCAGTGACAATGACTACACCAGATATATCTACAAGTTCTATGAGCCAGGACACCTGAGTTCTGGGTCTCTGTCTTCTGAGACCAAAGTATTTTTGATTCTGTCCTGGATGCTCATGTGGGAGAGGCAGCTGGGTCTGTGGGGAAGCTATGGCTTGTATGGCCAGAGTCATAAGGGAGAGAATGGGGTGCACGTGGGAAGAGAAAGGAGTTAGTCCTGGTACTGGGGGCTTTTATACGTGATAGGCATGGTAGGCAGTCTTTGCAGTGGTCTCCAGGGACCCCTGGTTCCTGAAGAATCCCCTCTCCTTAGGAAGTCCCTTCCCCTTGAGTGTGGGTTATACTTGGAGACTTGCTTTTAATGAATAAAATATAGTAAAAATGAGGGGCTGTTACTTTTGAGATCAGGTAACAAAAAGACTGTGGGTTCCATCTTGACTGCAGATTCCATCTTGCCTGCTCTCTCAGACTCTTACATGCGCTGAGGAAGCCAGCTGCCATGTTGTGAGCTGCTTCTCAGAGAGGCTCCCATGGCAAGGACCTGAGCAAAGCTACCAGCCAACAGCCAAAGAGAAACTGGGTCCTCAGTCCAGTAACCCACAAGGAACTGAATCCTGACAACAACCATATAAATAAACTTGGAAGTAGATCCTTCCCCAGTCAAGCCTTCAGATGAGATTGCAGCCCCAGGTAACTCCTTGGTTGCAACTTTTCGAGAGGAATGCCCACTGGAAGAAAGTTGGACAGATGTAAATGGGCTGCTTCACAGTATCTGCCACACCTTCCAACTGATGGTGGAACTCCCTCTTCTCTCCTAGAAATCCTACTGACTCAACCCAGCTAGCCCACACCCATCACCACCCCCATCTTCTCTAGCCCCAGCCTGTCTCAGGGAGGAAGGGCCCTCCTTATCTCATCCACTATAAAGATGACTCATCTATTGGGTCAAATATAGCCTTATTCTCCAGGTAGAACCATTGCTCAGTAATTCTCACTCTGTCTACCCCCTGAAATGTTACAGTCAGGCTGATAGTCTTGGGGTCATTATTACCCAAGTCCCCAACTATTCTTATCAAAATTTCTGCCTTATTCCATAGGCCCTAATTGAGAGGAACCCAAATGGGCCCCAAGGAGAAAAGAATCTTGGCTCATTTTCACTCACAGCATCTGCCTCGAAGCCAAAAAGCCTTGGAGAATCTTATCTTTGCTCCTCTCCAAGTCTTGTCTCATAGTATCTCGCTGACTGAATGATGTGGGGAGGGCAGTGTCCCTGTATCTCTATTACCCTAAGATGCCCTTGATCTCTGTGGGTGGGAGAAAGAGCTCAGTGACAACTATTTATGAAGCACCACTTCTGACTCAGCACTGAGGCAGGCACAGGGACAGGGCGGTCACAGCTCAGAGGGCGGCCTCCAGAGCCTGTAGTCCAGTGGGAGAGGAAGTAAACGAGCACCCACAAAGCCCTGTGATGCATGCGATGAGAGGAGAATACCAAGGGCATTTTGGGAGCTAGGAAGAAAGCATAATTCTTTCCCCAGGGCAGGGAAGGCTTCACAGAAGGTAAAAGTTTATTGGGCACCCCTGAAAGAGGAGAAGGCATTCCAGACAGGAAATGACATGTACCCGGCCACAGCGGTCTGAGAGAAGGCGGTGCACTGGGGGAGGGGGGTGCACACCAGTGGGTGGAGAAGGTACTCCAGAGAGAGGAGACAGGAACCGCTGAAGACTTTTTTTTCTTACTGACACGAAAAGACATCCAAGCTAGGTTATCAAATGAATAAAGCAAGTCTCATGAGAGCGTGTGTGGTGTGATCCCTTTGTATTTTGCATTGATACATGTTCTTGTTTGCACGTGAGTGCCTGGAAACTTATCGAAGAAAACATAAAATCAACAGTCACTGCTGTGAGGAGAGGGACTGGACTGGGAAGGGGAGGGGAGACAGGAAGGAGAGGAGGAAGGGACTGCTCTCTCGCCTTTCACTTCACACCTCTTTGTGCTGTTTGCATTTGCATTATTTTGCAATGTGGATATATTAGTAATTTAATGAAGGAAGTGATATCATCACATTTGCCTTGTAGAAAGATCACCCTGCCCTGGCTGGTGTGGCTCAGTGGATTGAGTGCAGGCTGTGAACTAAAGGGTCACTGGTTCGACTCCCAGTCAGGGCACATGCCTGGGTTGCAAGCCAGGTCCCCAGTGGGAGCCACGTGAGAGGCAACCCCACACTGATGTTTCTCTCCCTCTCTTTCTCTCTCCGGTCCCCTTCTCTCTAAAAATAAATAAATTAAATCTTAAAAAAAAAAAAAGAAAGAAAGATCACCAAAATTTCACAAGATTTGGGGAACAGTTCAAATGTGGGATGGATATTATATGCTATTAAAATTATTGTTAATTTTAGCCATATATGAAAAGAACCTTATTTTTTAGAGATAAATATTATGATATCTAACATAAAAGGGGTTCTGAGCCTTGGTGGACTCAACAAAAGCTGGCTCCCATGAATTTACCTGTCCTCCAGCTGTGGAGTTTCCCCAGAAGTGCTCTGTGGCCTGGCTATCTGGCCCTAGGCCTGGGGTTTGTCAGTGGCTTGGGTTAGGTGAAAGGCCAGGCTGAGTTGGAGGCCAGTTCTTGGCCGTGTGGAGAAGGAAGGGAAAGCCAGGAGGTTCCAACTACCGTGTGTGTGTGTGTTTGGCTGCCCCACATCTGATTACCTTCCAGTCTGGGAGAAACCCTACTTTGTGTGTGTTTGGAGGGAGGCAGAGTCTTGTCTGCTACTAGAGAAGCAAAGAGGTCAGATCCTTCTTTCTCCATCCCACCATCAGCTAGCCCGTGGCAACACGACCCAAGTCGAGCCAATTAACACTCCTTCCCAGGATGACTTAAAGATGTAGGGATGGGTGAAAACTTACTCAAAGTGGAGACAATGGGGCTGGAAACACAGTGCCAGCAGCACTGGGTGCCAAGTGGCAGAGACAACAATGGGGACTCCCAGTCAGAATATTCTTGTGGTTTGACCTTGGCTGAATTTGCTGTCTTCCTGGTTCCTGCACTCTGCGTAGTGGTTTTCTTAAATGTGGATTTTTATGAGCTACCTAAAATATTTCCCCCCAAGTTATCTTCTTTTCTTTAGGGTAGCCAAAGTTAACTTTTGTGTTTGTTGCCAAGCACCCTAACTGGTACAGAAGTTGGTACCAGGCAAATGATGGTAGGCAAAAGATCGCCAGGGGAATGGAGGAAATGGGAGTAGGCTATTTGGTTTAGTTGGGCTGCAGGTCTATAGAGATTCAGGAGGGAGAATTTGACGGCCCGTGCCATGCAGCGCAAACTAGCTAGTTAAAGGGCTACCTGTGCTCACCTAGAATGACGTGCCCATTGAGGACAAGCATTAGGAGACCATATGGGATCTGCTTCTAACACCACAGGGAAGCTTATAGAAACTGAATAACAAAGTCAAGGCCTAAGTTCTCAGCTCAAATTAATGACTCAACCCATGGACTTTCTATCATTACTGGAAAATATGCCTTACTTCTTACAGCAACAGGGCTGACAGAAATGCAAACCAATTTTGGAATTTGATCCTAATGGCTCTTCAACTATAATGTCAGACAAATCAGAGTCTTATAAAACAGGACACCAATTAGGAAAAATGGAACCCCAAGAATGGGACTAGGGCTACCCAAGAGACCTTCAGAGGAAATTTCCCCCAACTATCACTGAGCGTCCCCTACCGGCTGAAGCTGCCCCTCCCCATCGTCCTGCAATGCTTCTCTCTTGACTGATGATGCTGTGACTTCTTCTGGAGTTACCTCACAAGAGGACACAATTTGTCCTCATGTCCCACTCCTCCTACCCAACATGTTCTTCAGATATGTCATACCCCAGCATGCCAGTTTTGGGGGGAGATGTGTCTGAAGGAGCAGACAGTTAACAGAGACATGGACGCCCAGCTGCTCAAACCAGAGCAATTCTAGAATATTTACTAAGTGCTTGCACACCAATAAATTCAGCATGATCTAAAGTTATAATGTCAGAAATGGTGTAAGCTCAAAGGAATCTCAAGAATCATGAAGACAGGAACATTGAAGAAAATTTGTCATGTGCAACTTGGCCAGCCATCCCTTATGTCCCTGGAGAGGGCCCCCGATGTTTCACTCTCAAAGAACTCGAAAAATACTTTGGTGAAGGAAATAACAGAAGCAGCAAAGAGCATTTTAGCAAGCTATTCTCTGCAGGCCAGAGATGCTATTTGGAGACGGTGTGTGGCTCTGTGTTTAAAAGAGCTCCATGTGCTTTAGAGCAAGTAGTGACACTTCAGTAGTAGAGACAAAGGAACATTAACAACACGTTAGTCAGCAGAGCCGACAGGTGCTCCATGGACAGATCATCATAATTATTTTTCCTTCTTCTCATTAAGTGCCTGGAATCAAAATAGCCCACTAAGGTACTGTGTGGTCAGTACTTTAAAAAATGGTAAAAACTGGGGAACAGAGCCTTGAGTTGAGTTAATGTGACAAAGACTACTAATTGTTTCCAGTACCATTTCCCCCTTCTCACTCATAGAAACCTCTGGTTTTTAGCCAAATACATGGCTACCCGGAATAAAGACTACATTTACCAGTCTCCCTTGAAGTTAGGTAAGGTCATGTGACTAAGCTCTAGCCGATAAAATGTGAGTAGAAGAATTATGTATAATTTCCAAGTGTGTCCTTAAAGGTAGGGGTTATCTTCTTCTTTCTCCCCTTTCTCCATCCTGCTGCTCAGAATACAGAAGCAGTTATGAGGCATTTGGAGTATAGGCAAGGGCAACACCCTAATGATGGTGAGAAAACACTATTAAAGGGAGCCTAGGTCCCTGGATGGCCCTGTGGGACAGAGACACCCTATTAGCTAGCCCTGGACGACCTACATTTGGACTGTCACATAAGAAAGAAATGAACTCCTATCTTGTTTAAGTCTGTTATTTTAGGTTCCCATTATTTACAGATAAGTAAGCAATGATGACAGATAGTAAGCCCCAATGATAAAGAATGTAGGCACCTCCCTCAATTCCTAGACCTGAGTCATATCATAGATCCAAAGCCCCTTAAGTAAAAGGGAGATTGAGCATCCTCAGTGAGAAACTCTGTAATAGCATCAAAAGAATGCTCTTTAATAATTATAGCTATCAGCCTTGGCTGGTATAACTCAGTGGATTGAGTGCCGGCCAGTGAACGAAAGGGTTGCTGGTTCGATTCCCAGTCAGGGCACATGTCTGGGTTGTGGGAGAGGTCCCCAATAGGGGGTGCGTGAGAGGCAACCACACATTGATGTTTCACCTCTGTCTAAAAATAAATAAATAAAATATAAAAAAAATAAAATAATTATAGCTATCATTTATTGAATTTCATTCTGTGTCTTACAGTGGCCCAGTGGGACTCCATACCCATCCCATGGGTATTTTCCTTTCTATCCAACAACCAGCAAAAATCACACCCTGGCAATCCAGTAAGTGGAAAGGCAAAATGGAAGCCCCTGGAGCTCTTATTTCTTATCAAAATAGTAGATCAAAAGCTACATCCTGGGAGAAATTCAAAGATTATACCATTAAAGACTATAAAAGTAGAGTGTAATGATTCCTATCACATCTCCATTTAATTAACAAGAGATGGTAGAACATGGATGAGGCTTGGAGAAAGTTCAAAATTTCTGCGGCACATCGAAGTGCTACATGGAGCCTGTGGCATGTCACAATAAAAGAATTACAGTGGAGGCATCTCTCCTGGCCCAGTAGAGAACCAAGAGCTACTTACAGAAGGGTTTGTATAAATCACTAGATGTACACGGGTCTGGTATAAATCACTAACTAGGTGTACGTGAGACACCAAAGGAACCTGCTGCCTGGTTTGCCTCGCCATGTGTCAGCTGTACTCTTTAGAGTCTGTCATCAAGTGCAAGTGGAATCTATGGAACCAGTCCATGTAGGTCCTAAAGGCATAAGTAAGTGTTCTGTGCAGGCCACTCAACAGGGCCTGGACTAGGGTGAGCTGGGCGAGATATCTGAGGTGTAACATTTAAGGAGGCACTCACTCCAGTGCTGCCCATGTATTTGCAAGACCCTGAGTGTGATGCCTCCTTATATTTTTCACTATAGGCAGCCAACTTTCTTCATTGTCACATACCACAGTGTGCCAGCCCTCACTCCACATCTGTGATCTCATGGGGAATACCCTAATACCACATAACGAAGGAAGAAAAATGTCGAGACTACTTTATAGTGCAATACACCAAGCCTGGCCAGAAACAGAACATTGGTGTACAGTCCCATTCGCAGGTGGCTCTAAAAAATGACAGACAACGCTTCCCAGTGGGCAGAATGTTGAACGTTACATTTTGTGACTCAGTGTCTGGAGGGAGAGATGGCCTGAGAAGGATGTGCGGTGAACGTATGGGCAGTGGCTAATTGTTTAGACGGGTGGCCAAGGGCTTGGAAGGAATGAGATTCCTTGGAGCAAGGAATTAGAAAGACAAAGTATAAAAAAGGAACTTTGGGGACGGATATGGATTGTGAAAATACTTGTGATTTACAAAACTGACCACCCAAAGTCCCCCACTATAAAAAGGGTTCTCAATAATCAGGTGGACAGGTAACCCATTCCGTATCTCAGTCTACCATCCTCAGGTGCCCAGGGCCCGCTCAGTGTCCTCCTTAGCAAATGGGCCCAAGATTGAGATGAGTGCTATGCATGAACTCACCATCTCACCAAAGCTCACTGGCTACCATCACTACCAAGTGCCCAAGTTGCCAGCAGCAGCAATCAACCCCCAAGACCTCTATGCTGTTCTACCACCTCAGAAGGACCATCGAGGTATATAGAGAAATGTTTGGATGTGCCTCCTCTGAGCATCAAGGCTCTGTCAATGCTATCACCCATGGACTCGCTCTACGACTTGTACCTGTCTGATTTTCCACACAACATTGTTTCTTAACAAGAATTCACTTTGCAGCTTTAAAATCAGGCTAATGTCCACGAGATTCACTGATCTTGTGACATTGTGACATTATGTATCCCATTATTCCAAAGCCGCTGACTTTATAGAGCAATGGAATCATGTGGCTTGTCCACTCAAACCTACTCTCCCTTTTTCCCAGCACATGGTTGTCCGCCTCAGGGCCACATTTCCCAGCCACCCTAGTGGCTAGTTCTCCTCAGTGGAATGCAAGTGGAATTGTTACAGCTTTCAACTCACCTTCTTAAAGAGCTGGCTGTGCCATTTTCTTCCTGCTAGCAAAAACTGACAGCTTTGTTGAAGAAGGCAGAGTTTTCTTGTTAGCTTGGGTTTCCAGACATGTTCATCTTCCCTGGATGTAAAAGTAAAGTAAACTTTTCTTTTGGCAATCATTTTTTGGACTCTGTTAGAACAATTCAGTATGTTATGGTGGTGTGGCATAGTACTTCAAGGGTGAGGTATATGCGGTGAGCTAGCGATTAGTATAGGACGTTATTTTCCCATTGCCAAATTGTACGCGTCCAGAAAGAGGGGGTGGCACTTCCTACAGGTACCCAGTGATCACCCTGTGGCTCTTGCTTCTGCTGCATTAGGGTTAGAAAGTCCTTGAGGGAAGAAAGTCCCCACCAGAACAAACCACAGTTGCTCGTGCCAATGGATGAACAGGTGAAAAAGAGTTATGGGATTGGCCAAGGTGGTTAATTCCGAATATCAAGGTCAAATAGGATTTTTTTCATACACTATGGTCAAAAAGAAGTATTTACAGCACCAAGGGGCTCCCTTGGGTCTCCTCCTCATACTGCTATGTCCAGCGGCAAAAGTTCATGGAAGACCACGACAACCCCCCCATAGACAGGACCATCCAGGGCTCAGATCCCTCAGGGAATAAAGGCTTGCTTCTCTGCTGGGTAAAGAATGCACACAAACCAGTTCAGGTGCTGGCTGAGGGCCAAATAAATAAATAAATAAATAAAATCAGACAATGACAAAAGGGAGGAAGGATGTCATCACTAGAGAACAGAATCTCCTACTGCAGAAAGAAAGACAGTGGCTTTTACCTCCTCCCCTTCTGTCAGGTTAGGCATTTACAAATTTTAAAAATATTTTTACTGAATTTATTGAGGTTACATTGGTTAATACAATTATATAGGTTTCAACTGTACAATTCTATAGTATATCATCTGTGTATTGTATTGTGTTTATCACCCAAAGTCAGTCTTCATCTACCACCATTTATCTTCCCTTTACCTTCTTCCACCTGCCTCCACCCCCTTTCCCTCTGGTAATCACCATACTATTTCTGTGTCTATGAGGGTTTTTTTAAATTTTAAAGATTTTATTTATTTATTTTTAAAGAGAAGGGAAGGGAGAAAGAGAGGGAAAGAAACACCAATGTGTGGTTGCCTCTCATGCACCCCACACTGGGGACCTGGCCCACAACCAAGGCATGTGCCCTGACTGGAAATTGAACCAGCCATCCTTTGGTTCACAGGCTGGCACTCAATCCACTGAGCCACACCAGCCAGGGTTGATTTTTCTTTCTTTCTTCTTCTTTTTTTTTTTTTGGCTTAATCCCTACATCTATTTTATCAGCCTTCCAACCCCCCCCCCCCCCCCCCCAGCTGTCAGTCGGTTTTCTGAGTCGGTTTCTATTCTGTTTGTTTTGTTTATCAGATTCCCACATATAAATGAAATCATATGGTGTTAGATATTTATATATTTTAACTTATTTGCATTTTCTTCCACTTGCTATTCCCTTGCTATTGTATTGTGTTATAATGATTAACTATACAATTTGGTCTAGTCCACAGATTGCAGAATACTGAATCAGGACTCCAACAGAACTAGAAGAAAAATAGACCTCTGGCCAAGATGGAGGCACAGGTAGAAACACTTTGCCTCCTAACACAACTAAAAGAAAGACAACAACAAATTTAAGCACAAAAAACAACCAGAACTGCCAGCAAATCAAACTGTATGGAAATCTGACAACCAAGGAGTTAAAGAAGAAACATTTCATCCAGACTGGTGGGAGGGGCAGACATGGGCAACTGGGTAGAGAGAATGCACAGCAAGATGGCGGCTGGTGGAGCAGGCAATCCCACATTTGTGTGTGGATAAACTGGGAGGAACAACTGGGGAGAGAGACAGGCCACACAACCCAGGGCTCCAGTGCGGTTGGGGGGGGGGGAATAAAGCCTCAAAACCTCTAACTGTAAAAATCTGCAGGGGTTGTGTTATCAGGAGAAATGCCCAGCCTCACAGGAGAGTTTGTTGGAGAGACCCACAGGGTCCTAGAATGTACACAAATCCACCCACCTGGGAATCAGCTCCAGAAGAGCCCACTTTGCTTGTGGGTAGCAGGGGAAGTGACTGAAAACCGGCAGAGAGCTGAACAAGTGGCACTGTTCCCTCTCAGACCCTTCCCCCATGTACAGTGCCACAATGCAGTGATGTGAGTTGCCCCACCCTGGCAAATACCTAAGACTCCACCCCCTACTACATAACAGGCACAGAGACCAAAAAAAAAAAGGCCCAAATGAAAGAACAGATCAAAGCTCCAGAAAAAAAAAAGATAGCCAACCTATCAGATGTACAGTTCAAAAAACTGGTAATTGGGATGCTCACAGAATTGGCTGAATTTGGTCGCAAATTCGATGAAAAAATGAAGGCTATGAAAAGTGAAAAAAAAGGAAAATGCACAGGGAGCCAACAGTGACAGGAAAGAAACCAGGACCCAAATCAATGGTTTGGACCAGAAGGAAGAAAGAAACATTCAACCAGAACACAATGAAGAAACAAGAATTAAAAAAAATGAGGACAGGCTAGGAACCTCCAGGACAACCTTAAATGTTCCAACATCCGAATCATAGGGGTGCCAGAAGGAGAAGAGGAAGAGCAAGACATTGAAAACTTATTTGAAAAAATAATGAAGGAGAACTTCCCCAATATGGCAAGGGAAATAGACTTCTAGGAAGTCCAGGAAGCTCAGAGAGTCCCAAACAAGTTGGACCCAAGGAAGCACACCAAAGCACATCATAATTAAATTACCCAAGATTAAAGATAAGGAGAGAATCTTAAAAGCAGCAAGAGAAAAGGAGACAGTTACCTACAAAGGAGTGCCCATAAGACTGTCAGTTAATTTCTCAAAAGAAACCTTGCAGGCGAGAAGGGGCTGGAAAGAAGTATTCCAAGTCATGAAAGGCAAGGACCTACATCCAAGATTACTCTATCCAGCAAAGCTATCATTTAGAATTGGAGGGCAGATAAAGTTCTTCCCAGATAAGGTCAAGTTAAAGGAGTTCATCATCACTAAGCCCTTATTATATGAAATGTTAAAGGGACTTATCTAAGAAAAAGAAGATAAAAAATATGAACAGTAAAATGAGAACAAACTCACAACTATGAACAACCGAACCTAAAAACAAAAACGAACTAAGCAAACAACTAGAACAGGAACAGAATCACATGGAGATCACATGGAGGGTTATCAGCAGGGAAGGGGAGGGGGCCATGGGGGAAAAGGTACAGAGAATAAGTAGCATAAATGGTAGGTAAAAAATAGACAGAGGGAGGTTCAGAATAGTACAGGAAATGTAGAAGCCAAAGAACTTATATGTACAATGCATGGACATGAACCCAGGCGGAGGAATGGGGTGGGAGGGGATGTGCAGGGCAGAGGGGAATAAAGGGGAGAAAACGGGACAACTTAATAGCATAATCAATAAAATATATTTTAAAAAAAGAACTAGAAGAGAATAGAATGAAGATCCTGAACTTAGGAGCTATGAGGGTTTGGATTGTCTCCCTCAGGGGCAAGTTAAATACATCCTGTATGAGGGATGTTCAGTGCAAACGTTGATGTGCAAGAGAAACAACAAGCAGTTGCCTCTGCCCCCAGACGGGGACCTGGCCCACAACCCAGGCCCGTGCCCTGACTGGGGATCAAACCGGCGATCTTTTGGTTCGCAAGTTGGCACTCGACCCACTGAGCCACATCAGCCAGAGCGCCTTTAAAACAACAACAACAACAACAACAACGAAACCCTACCATCCAAACACCCCTCCTGTTTGGGAAGACTTTCCCCAAACAAAGTAAATATTGGTGGAGGAGTCTTAGCTTCTCCTTTGGAAACCTAAGGGATTTTGTTTGTTCCCTCCTCATCTCTGACAGCTGGAGCTGAAGGAACACTTGTCTTAGGTTTAGACAATCAAATGATCCCATAAGAGCTTAGAATCATGAGGGAGTCAAGCCAGTCAGGATGGAAGGACACTTGAAAAATTACACACAGTGGTGTTCATGCCAAGAGTCTAGTGACAGGGGTGCCAGCAGCAGTGCCCCAACCAGCTTTTCCTGTAGTGTGACCTCATGATGTTTTCTGAAGCCAGTTTTCCTTAATTCTGTATCTTTCAGGTTGATCCTACAGGACTGGAGGAAGGAGAGTCTTCTCTGCAGTCTAGGGTTGAGAAGCACTTTCTGAACCCTCTGTAGGTGAGAAAACTCCTGTCCTGTGTTGGTTGGAGAGGAGTGTTGTTTCATACTGGTCACTAAGAAGACTCATTTGTCCAAACAACTGGGGTGGTTATTGACAATTGCCCAGCCAGCCTGTGGCCCCGATATGCAAAAGACTCAGCACCCCTGCCCCACTCCCAGAGGTCGGAGGGCCAAAATGGCAGAGATGTGGGGAAGGTTGAGCCCCCCCTGGGAGCAGCAGTCAGAACTGGGTTAGCTGTTCTTTTTCTCAGGACTCCTACCTTCCAACGGGTGCAAAGAGGAGGCAGCAGCGCTCACTGTGATGAACACAATACAACCACAAGGGAGCTTGGGGCCACACAAGAGCCTCAGTGCTTTCTCCTGAACAAAAAGTAACAGCACCTGAACTCTTCTCTCAGCCTCGCCCTTGCCATGATCCTCCGTGGACGCCGTCATGTGCCGGGAGAACTCCTTGCGGGGGAGGGGGTGGGAGTAAAGCTGGCTGATTCCACAGATGTCCCCTTGGGGATGTCGTTTCTCTATACTGGAGCGATGCCCTCCTTGGCTCCTCCTGGAGCCTCCCAGGGCCAGGACGCAGGTAGGACTGGAGAGGAGGCTTAGATTGGTGCTCGCGTACACCCGAGGGCCCTGGAGAAGTGTGTGTTTCTCTTTCCAGGTCCTCGTCTTGGAATTCTGCGACCTTCTTCTCCTGGCCACGAGATGAATGGACTCAAAGGACCCTGCCCTTCCCATGGGTTTCCAAGCGTTTACCTTTCTGCGGCTGGGTCCGGATCCCGAGGGAGGCGCGGTGCCAGGTCGGGGCTGGCTGAGCTCTGCTCTCGCCAGTCGTTGCCTCGGAAACCCCCAGGAGCGAATCCGCCGCAGGGGCGTTCCCTAAATTAGGGCAGGACCTGGCGCCCCTGTGATCTGCTTAGTCACCCATTTCCCACAATTTCTGGAGGTGGATAGAGTCCCAGATCCTGAAGGAAAAAAAAAAGCAAGCGGGGTCGCTGCTCACTTTCCTGCCTGGCCTGGTTCCCAGAAAGGGATGAAGCCCACAGAATTCGATGGTAAAGCTCGCTGAGTCCAAGCTGCCTCGGACGTGTGTCCCTGCAGCGCAGGGATAAAAAGAAAGCCCTTTTCTGCCAAGGCCAAGGGCGCGGCCTCTCCAGGCTGCCCTCCACAGCCCAGGACAGAGCAAGGTGGCTAGATTTCCCTTGCAGCCCGGCGCAGTCAGCCCCACGCGGCAGGGTGGAGCGACTCACCGCCAAGAACCGGCCTCGTTTGCTGAATTCTCCAGACTTTGTAGCGACCGTGCAGTCAGGACCGCACCGCACCACCCAGGGCCCGTGGAGTCCGGGTCCGAGCTGGATGGAGGCTCCAATTTACGGACTGGTCAGATCCAAGCGGTGGACACAGGCTGCAATTTCTTCCAGGCCACCCCGCCCCTCAACACACCCAAAGGACCAGGTTTGGGGGGTGGCGGGGCAAGATGTCCCTTCTCTCCGGGAATCTGTTCATATTGCAAATTCTGGATGCTGGCGGGTCCAGCTTCAAAATGAGAGCCTATTTCTCAACCTTTTCGCATTTCTGACGAATTCCAACTTGGTATACCCTGCCTCCGAGTGTGCCCTGCTGCTGGCCTGACACTCCCTGCGGCTGGTGGGGTGGGCGCATGGGAAGGTGAATATGGGGTGCTTCCGAGTCGTTCACTAACCGTCCCCACAGAGCTTTTAGCGGAACTCTCGACCTGGACACAGGCTTGAGGATGCCTTGGGCTGTCTCCAGTGCACCAAGGGGCAGCTCCATGAAAGTGGCCTTTGTACACGCTGGAGAGGGGCTTACTGGAGTTCTGCAAACTCCTGTTAACTGGCGGTAACACCTCATGACAAGGGAGGAAGCTGGACTGCAGTGTGGAGGGGACAGTGGAACCCACCCCAGAAGGCTCAGGGATTGCTAGGGGGCCTTCCTTAAACGGAGGGTTCTGCTCAGTTGGTGCAACCAAAGGCCCTGGGCCTTCCAGAGATCCGCTGCTTCAGCCAACGCCCCGCCCCCACCCCACCCCCATTCCAACCCCGGTCCAGGAACATCCCTCACGCATCACTGCCCCGACACTTTCTCTGCGCCAGAAGCCTCTCCCACCGATCTAGGCTGGCTGATGTCGCACTGGCGCTGTAGATCCGCTGCGAGGCGCCTTTGGGTCCCAGAGACGCTGTGTGCAGAGGAGGGCTGGCAGCTCATTCTCCAGTAGATGAGGACCCAAATCTGACTTGGGGCTGCTGTGGGGTTAGTAACTGTCCCCTCCCTTTCCTTCTGCCCAATCCCCTGCAGAATCTACCCAGGGCAGTATCCAGCCACCTTGGCACCGACCAGAAAGCACGCGATTTCTGGCCTGAGATGTTCTGGAAAGGGAGAGAAGCCTGCGGCCATGAAATGGGTTGAAGAGTACGACCGTGTGTCAGTGAGCTCAAAGCCGGGCCCCTAAACAAGCCTGCCAATGTGCAGCATCTGGTCCTCCCTTGAAAGCAAGTGAACTGGTGAGAGGACACCAGGGAAGCCCCCTAAGTGTTTTTCTATAAACTTGTGGGAGTGGCCTCCCGGTCTGTGTGAGGTCCGGTATGGCGATGTGGCCACCTCGGAGAGAACAAGTGAGTAAATGCAAGTGTCCTATATTTCCCTGGACTGGAGGCAAACATGGGGGCAAGATCTGGGGACAGCAGCTGCTGTGTAGGCTACAGATGTCCAGGGGAATGTGGGGTAAGTGAGTAGAAATGCAGCAGGACTGACCCCTTGTTCGGACGCAGACGCATGGTCCAGTCTGAGAACTAGCTTGGGAGTCTGAGAGAGAAGGATCAACAGTGTACTCCTGCGAGCATGCCACGAGGTAGGGAGCGTGTGTGTTGTGGGGGAGGGGGAGAAGGGGCAGGGGGACTCACCATAGCGCATCAGCTCCACCCCACCCTGTGCCTGCAGCCCTGTAGGGCTGGGCGGATCCTCATGGAGGTTTCCTCCCTCAAGTCTCCACCCATCCCCGCTGGGTCTCTACCAGCTCTCTGCCCGCCTGCCCTGACGACAGTTGGGCACCTGTGAAAGCAGGGACTTGCTAATCTGCCAGTTGCTCCGAGGAGGGTTGGGAAGTGCACCACCTAAATACACAATAAGCTTCCCTTTGCTGTGGAGGAAACACTCCCAGTGAGGACAGCAGCCATTTGACTTTCCCTGGAAAATCAAGGGTGTAGGAGTGAGGTGGGAAGAGCAGGGCCCCCGCAGACTATAGGATGCACCCAATACAGCTCCACCCCACCTGGTGGGTGGAAAAACCAGGTCAAGCCACGCTGGGGCTTCCTGAGCTTTTCCTGGAGCACCTGAAGAGAGCCAGGAACTTTTACCTGCATTACCTCTTTAATCCCTTCAGTAATCTGAGCAAGGATTGGCCCTATAATTTGGGCAATGAAAGTGCAGGCTCCTAAAACTTAATGAACTTTCCGGAGGTTAGGAAGCATAGAAGCTGAGCTCAGAACTTAGGCTGATGTTCAAAGCCACCTCAGCAGCCACCTGGAAGTGAAAGATGACTTTAGAAAGAGGGACAGGTGCAGAAGGAGAGGAAATGGGAGATTGGAAGGGCCACACAGGTAACAGGGAAGGAGCAGGACATAGGAGACCAGGGAGGGCTGGGTGGTGTACTGGAGAGTGAATGATCAGAACCATATCAGAAGGGGTATTGATTGTGTCTGTATTTTTCATTTCTGTAAATAAAATGGAAAAATAGGGCAAATAAAATAAGGCTGCAAGCCATATCTGACATGTAACTTTGAGAGTCCAGGACTGAATCACAGACACAGGGTGGCAGTTTAAGACCTTGACCCTTGAACTAGCATCAGCACCAAGAAAGGCTTGTTCTAAATCTGGAATCTCAGGCCCCACTCCAGACGTAATGAATGAGAATCTACATTTTAACAACTGTTCCTTCTAAAGGTTAAAGTTTGGGACAATGTCAGGGGACATGTATACAATATATGAATGGGTGCACCTTATGTTGCACATAAAGGAGCCTTCCCTGGGCCACCTTGCTGCCTCTTCCTCCTCTACCACTCTGGAGGAGGCAGGGAAGGCAGGAAGGCCATGCTCTCTTTTCATATCTGACTGATCCTTACTGCCTAAAAGGCCAACACAATAAACATAACGCCCCTGCAGACTGCACGCTTGTACCCATCCCAACATGGTCACTGTTCTCCAGCCTAGAACAGCCTCCCCAGCTGCAGACTTTGCACAGAGCAGATGGAAAAGGAAAGCAAGGATTTTCCTTCCTGGTTCTCCATCCCTTTGTCTAATAAAGTGTGATTCATTGCTACTATTTTTAACTTTCTGCTTGTTTGAGCCCTCTCAGCCTGCTAACCCAGAAGAGGGAGAAGCAGGGTAGAAGTTCACAGAGCCCCCTTCCATTCCAGAAGCAGGCATGCCCGGGGCGGGGGGGTTGCTGGACTGGTGTGGAGGGAGAGGAGGTGTCATAGGCCTGGCAGTGCTTCAGGGATAATCTTGGAAAGTGGGGTGAGGGGACAGGCAGTCAGAGCCAGAAGGGGCCCAGTAGCTTGGAAGCATTTTTTCCAGAGTCCTAGGGGGCAAACTCCCAGTGGACCCCTGAACTAAGAGCTCCCTCCACAAAATGAAACATCCCTTGAGGAGGCTGGTAGGGTCTCAACTTGAGGCCTCCCCAAATCCACCACATCTCTCCCAAGGGCCCTAGTTCTAGGGTTAGACCCTGAGTGGGAATGCTGATCTTCACTTCTTATCAGCTGTATGCTCCTAGGCAAGTTGCTCTGGACTTCTATTTTCCTTGTCTGTAAAGTGGGATGCAAATACCACCTACCTCACAGGGTGGTTATTAGGTACATATAATATCTTTAAAACCTAGTGCAGTGCCTGGAACAAAGAAAAATACTCAACAATCTTGCTTATTAATGTTTCTATCGTTATTACTTTCCACTCAGGCTAGTAGCAGCCACCCTGCTGTCCCTAGGGTCCCTCGGACCCCAAACTCCGAGGGCTTTGGCTCCAGTCTCATCTCACCGCGAGGCCCCTAGAGGGCGCCCGGAACTCACTTGTCCTGCGTTTCTACCACTTCGGGAGATTGAGTCGCTACCGCTGCCTCCAACTATTGAGTTTTGAGATTCCTCCCTCAGGAACCAAACATACATGGGCTCTGGGACCACAGGGCGGAAAACGTGAAGGGGCAGGAACAGCCTCCCCTCTTAGGACGACGCTTGGCATTGGGGGCCTCGAATCCCCAGACCCTCCACTAACTTCTGGAACACACAAGGAGACCCGGATTTCTGTAGGCTTGAGGAGGCAGAGGTGACCACTGGACCTCTGGGCTTTGTTAGGGTCCTTGGCCAGAATCCAGGGCAGTCTGTGGCACCCAAGCTCAGTCTC
>VMDR010000385.1:0-163973 GCA_007922815.1 Macrotus californicus | reverse complement strand
GGTAAGCTTGTGAGAGTACCTTCGCCTGCCAGCAGTGGAGATGGTGTGTACACCTGTGTACCTAGCACCACACACCTGTAGCTCCCCTTGAGTATCATGGCACATTCCATGCATAGGAGAAGGGGCTATGTGAGGCTGTACACAATGTAGGCTGTGAATGAGGGGATGTGAGGTTGTACTCACCCAACATAACATGGATATGCATGGCTCCCTCCATTCATTCCTATCCCTTTCCTGTCCACCGAACGCACCATCTTCCGAGTCTGCTCTGAGCTCCTTGGAAATCCAAACTGGCACCAGCCCTCCCCACTACACAGTCAGTTCCTATATCAGACTCCCTGGAGTGAGGGATCTAGGCATGGGTGCAGGTAAGTGGGTGCCAGAGGCCTCACCAAGCTGGTATTGGGCAATGAATTCGTGCCATTGGAGAAAAGCCCAGGTAGCTCCTGTTAGTTGCCCAGGCAGCAGCCTGGCTGCGGGGCTCCAAACTCTGAGCTGATTAGGGAAAGCCCAGGATGGGAATTTGCTGCCTATGAGCTGGACCCTGGGGGCTGTGTGGGAGTGAGCAGTGTGTGAAGGTGGGTGTGAGGAGAGCCGAGGAGCAGAGCATGAGGGAGGGGGTGTCTGTCCTCCCTCCTCTGGCCTGAGGGGCTCTCAGGGCAGCCCTGGGGCCACAACTCCCCCTTCCCCATCATGGCCGCTGATTCCCAGCTGCTCCACCTCCATGCCTGGAACCTACTTCGCCGGCCTGCAAGTCACTCATACCACAAACAGGATGCCCAGACGAGTCCTAGGCAGGGGGCAAACAGTACACTCCACATGGCGCTGGGAGTGTCACCAGGCGGTGCTCAGGCCATGCCCACACAGCCCCCAAGCGCAGGTCCCCACACACAAAGCCATTATTATAGTTAACAGGTTGAGCCAGATTCTGTGTGTCACTCTGTGCCACCGGAGGCACAGACGGACTTCTAGGACCCCAACTCTGCAAGGGTTTCTGGGCCTCTGCGGAGCCACCCGGCTGGGTGCTCAGGGCTCAGTCAAGACAAGGAAGGAAGCAGGCCTTTCTGTCCAGGTAGGTTCATTAATTTCTCTTCTTTTTCCTGCACCCCTACACACAATTACTCGGATAATTCCTTTTCTATTTTTGAACAGAGAGACCGACCATTTCCGGCAGGCGCCTGGCCGGCCAGGAGTTATGAAATTTCTGCTGCGGACAGTTGCCCTGCCTGTGGCCTTCGCAGCCCCCTCCCCTCTTGCCTCTGCCTCTCTAGGAACCGGGTTGCAGGCCCCGCCGCCAGTCTGGCCTTTCCTGGCAGCCGCGGCCCTCGGCCGACGCGGGATTCACCAGGATTTGATTCCAACGAATTTCTGGCCAAGAGTGGTTAGTCTTGCGCCGTTCATCAGCGCCAAAAGCCTCAGTGCCCCTGGGGTCTGGTCCCTCTGGGACACAGCGCTCTAGGGCATGTGCATGTGGGAGGGGTCCCGGGAGAGTGCGCGACCTGGGCCACCAGCGAGCTCTGGGAGCAGGCGCAGGAGATCTGAGTAGCTGGTTGGGGCAGCCAGGTGGCCACCCACATCCGCATTAGGCGTGAGGTGGGGAGCAGCAGCGCTCGCAATTCTGGTATGCGGGGTGCCCACTTCCCCGCGAATCCCCGAGGAGCAGGACAGGAGCTGAGAGCAGCGGGGCTGAGCAGACATTTGTCGGCTGGACATGAGTGTGAACCCTAGCTGTTTGTAAAGCTGGGGGGTAGGAGGTATTTTGGAGAGGAGGTGCCTTATGCCTAATTTTGGTTGCGTTTTGTCTTGTAAGAGGGGGAGAAGGGGTAGCGGTGAAGAACCCGGTTTGAGGGTTTGTGTTTGGGCTGGGCAGCCGCTCCCAATTCCTACCTCAGCTCCTCAGCTGGGCAGTCTGAGGCCAGAAGATATCCAGGAGCCTCCAGACGCAAAAGCTTCTTGGAGGCAGCTGTTCTTGGGACCGGGAGGCCCCAGTCTGCCTGCTGTCCCTCCACTCTGGACTCCTGCAGTCGGAGGCACTGAAGGTGTGAGTCTTAGAGACCGAAAATGGAAGCCACCTCACCAAACGAAGAGCGCTGGCTGGGAAACTCCGGGACTGGTGGGAGGGGAGGAGACAGCCAGACCTGCCCAGGCAGAAGGAGACTAATTCTTCGGTTCCAGGAGGCGATTTCCGGATTGCGCTCAGCCAGGTACTGGGCGCTGCAGCCACTGCAGGCATGAGACCTGCTGCAGATGCCCGTGTTGTGGCCAAGAACTGCTCCCCACAACCAGCAACAGAGTCTGTCAGGGCTTGGCCTTGGTCACCCTGTGGGTCTGGGGGGTGGGGACAGGAGGCTGATCTATGATTTTTGGGCCCAGAAATCTCTCTTGAAGAGAGCCAGCGCCAAGGGGGCCACAGATGAGGGTGAAGGAGCACTGCCCCTTCCCCACACAGCCAAATTTCCCCTTGGGCTTCCTTGGGTGGAAAGTTGCTGTGTTTTGTCCTTATTTCCTAGGGCACGTCCAGGATGGCAGCTTGGTCAGGGATGAAGGACAATGGCTCTCTGACGGTTTCCATGGCTCCCCCACCCCAATCCCACTGCACACAGCTCTGCACACACAAACAAGTCCCACACACCACTCGCTTCTCATTCTAGACACCAAGTTTTCTCACTCCCCCATCCCAAAGAAAGAGCCTCCGATCTCCCCTCTCTACTCCCCCAAGATGGCATGTTCCCCAGACCCCTCACCACCTAGCTCCTTCCACAAAAGCAGGCCCCAGTCATTTTTGTGGACCTGCGACTGGTCTAGTGTGTGTGTGTGTGGAGGGAGGACTAGATGTTATGGGAAGTGTTGTGCCCTGTGGCTACTGTCCTGGCTGGAGTGGTCTGGGGCTTCTCTGAAGGTTCTTGAGAAATCCCTTATTCAGATCCCTCCTAGGGCAGGCTGGTGCTGGGAGGTGTGAAGGCCTGCTTAGAGCACCACAGGACCCTGGCCCCCTTACTGACTCAGTGCCCCAGTCTCTGCAGCTTTCTGGGTGAGAGCCTAGCACTCCAGAGTTCCTAGCAGATGTTAGTATCCCCACAATGTATCTGCACACACCAGCTGAGACTCCCACTATCTTGTACACCGCCAGTACACAATTACACCCACTCACACACACTCACCAGCAGGAACAGTCACCCACAATGATCCTCAGTCCCCACTAATTCATTTCCCCAAATATATATATACTATCATACATGAATATATACAATAAAATATACTTCTCACAAATGATTACATCTCCCACTCAATTACATTCACATAATTACAGATGACACCCAATCACAAACATCCACACATTGACATGGAACAGATGCACAAGGAGAAACTAATATATACTCTCACAAACACTAACATGATTCACATACAATCACAGATATGGGTGGGTGATCACACACTTACCCCCCAAACCCAGCCCCACTTACACATGGTTACACACACACACACACACACACACACACACACGCTCGACTGTGTACTGATAGTTTCAATTTGCAACTTAAGCAGAGACAAGCACACCAATAACTGCAAACACAACTACACACTATTCCAAATATTCACCATCAGTAACATTCTCATCACCCACACCATTACAAACACACTTTGCACGCACACAACTCTCACACGCAGAGACACTATATCTTCTCCAACACTAGCTGTCCCAGGAGAGTCTTGCTATCCCTCCTTTTCGCAGCCCTGCCTTCTCTCTGTTCCCCTTCTTCCTCTCTCCAGGGTCTGCTGGTCCTGGCCCCCAGATGTCCTTCAAGCTCAGGCACCAGTGGCTGCCCTGGTGGCACCAGTTCACACCAAACCCAAGTAGCTGCAAGGTGCTGGGCTCAGCAAGGAGCAGGCAGCCCTAACTCCGGATCCGGAGGGTTTTATTTTTTTCACATAAATTACACAAGCACTTTATAAAATGGTTACACAGAAAACACCTTATAAGTGCATAACTTAACACCCCCCCCCCCCATGAACGGGATCTGGAGAAATAGGCTGAGTTTGTGTGAAAACCTGACTGTGCGTACCTAGATGCGGCTGGGAGGGGTGATGGAGGCCCGGCAGGCCAAGCGATGCTGTTACACTGGTGTGTGTGGGGCGGCATGCCACGGTGTGGCCGTGGCCTGGTGTTCATGAGAAGTGCTGTTCAGAAGGAGTTCAGTGAGGACCAAGGGTAAGAAGGCTATGGTCCTGCGTGTGCATGACACTCTGTCATAGGTCCCCTGTTTGTGACTCTGGGGTGACACCACGAGGGACAGTGAAATCACTTCTGTGTGGGCCTATGGGTGTCAGTGTGTGATGAGGAGTGGGATACAAAGAGAGGTTCAAATGGCAGCGCATGCTGTCCTCAGGGGACCCCAGAAGTTCTTCTTCCCCCTGCTTCCCCTGCCTCTCTTGATGGGTCCCACGTTAAAAATCAGAATAAAATAGAACAGGCGCAACTGAGACCGACTCTGAACCGTTCCAGCGGGCGCAGGACCGCATGGGAGTTTGGGAGGAGGTCGCGGGTCCTTGTCCTCTGTGCTTTTTCCTCCTTTCCCCGGAAGAGAGAACAGTTTCCGCGAGCACGCAGAACCCTGCGGAGGGGCGCAGCGTCCCCTCCGCGTGCTGTCTGAGGCCGGTGGAGTCGAAGGCAGTCCCGGCTCTCAGGCCTTGGCAGCAACCCCTTGGCTGGGCCAGGGCCTCCGGAGTGGAATGGACGGAATCACTCGCAGGCCGACGCCACCGACGTGACGCTGGTGATCTTGGCAGAGTCGTCAGACCACGGCTGCAGGTTCTGCAGGGCGAAGAGCGACGAGTTGTGCACGCAGAGCGGGTCCGCAGGCAGCGGCTGCGCCAGGCTCTTCTGGAAGGCCTCTTGCTGCAGCTGCAGGAGGATGCGGTTCGCCTGCTGCCTCTCGGCCTCACGCTCCTCCGCGGTCTGCCGCCTGCACCGGGGACAAGCCGTTACCCACGCTTCGGCGCGATCCCGAGAGAGAGCCTGAACGAGCACCGCTCCCCTTGGCAGCGCCCAGCTCCAGCTTGGGCCCCTCTAAAGCATCCCCTTATCTTGAAGGTCCTGACTCCGACAAAGACTGGTAACCCCAAAAGTAGAGGGAATGGCGCTAGATCGGGGAAGCTGTGGGAAAACCCGATAGGCAAGCAGCCGGGGCTCCTCATCTGGGCGCGGCGCCTACAACCACCCTCGAAGGGCGGTGCAGCAGAGTGGGATGGCATCTCGCCTCTCCCCCACCATAAGGACGACCAGACACCCCCTTCCCAATCCTGGGCGATCCTTCCCCTCCAGTCCAGGGCAGAGGCAAAGGCCGGCGGATAGGAGCTGCCCCGCCGGACCTCTCGTCTTCCCCTGTTCTCTGCAAACGTTTCCCAGGGCTTCGACCTCCTGCGCTGAGCCCTGTGCCCTGCGGAGACTACCGCCGGACCAGTCTGCTTTCTCCACCGAGGCGGTCCAGGGAGGCGATGGCTCACTTACTCCATTTAATGCCTCCCCTCCACCCCGTCAACTGAGATCAAACGTCTGTCTCTAAGGTGGACAGACCTAATGGGAGTCCCCGGGGCCTCCAGAAGCAATTTGTAGGCGATCGATGAAGCCGCGCAAAGCCAGCGAGAGCCTCTCCCAGCGACTGCCGCCGGCCTCCTTCCCGCCGCCCCTTCTTGCTTTTTGCTCCGAGTCTCTGGCTCTCTTCTTCCCCTTCTTTTCTGCACTTTAAACTGCTTGACTGTTTTTCTTCCTTTGGGCTTTGTGTCTTTATCTCTTGTTTTCTTTCACCCGCACCCTCACCCCTTTGGCTCTTTAAAAATTAAAGGAATTTATTTGAAACGAAAATGGAGGTTTTAATCCCCCACTGGTTTCTATTTTCGTATACAGCACTTCGTTAGGCTGCCTGGTTTCCTTGTCTCCCTGGGGTGGGGTATCTCTATCTTTGCCTCCCCGTTTGTGTTTCCGTTTCTCTCTTTGCCTGCCGCTCTATCTTTCTCTGACCCCCACCGGGAAGGGGGCTTGCCTGGCTCTCTCCCCTCCCCTAGGTTACAACCTTGGGTGGGCCTTGAGAACACCAGTGTCTCCCCTACCCAGCTAGCCCTTACTTCTCTTTAACTAGCTTTCCAGAGGTCTGAAGCTGGTCTTCCACCCTTTCCCAGGCGGCAGGAATGTGGGGAGGGGAGGGCAGCAGACTCGCGGGGCAGTGGCTTCCTTTGTGGCCACCACGGCGGAATCCCGGGCAGATTCCTTGCCTTCATTCAGAAAAAGAGGAAACTCCAATTCCTTCCTCTGGTCCCAGGCCCGCCCGGCCCGGCGCCGCCGCCTTAGCCCAGACTTTTGCGCTACCCCCTGAGGCCTGAGCTAGCGAGAAACTCCTGGCAGGCGTGGAACGGAGTGTGCGGGCCAGATGCACGGGAGGGTGCAGGATGCAAGTGCGCCCAGCGGAGAGAGCGCCGGTGTGCGCGGAGAATAAGGCTGCCTAGGTGTCAGTGGGACGCTTTATGTAGATAAGAAAGAGAAGGGTGGTGGGAGGAAGGCCGGGAGGGGGAGAGAGAGAGAGGTGGGGGGATAGCGAGAGGACAGAATTCTAGGTATATGGGGAAAAATTAGTGTAGCTGTGGGTGTGTGACGAGAGAAGGGGAAATCTCCCCTACCCTCTCTCTCTCTCTCTCTCTCACACACACACACACACACACACACACACACACACACACACACACACCCATCTGCTCCTAATTGATCCCCGATTCAGTGAGACCCTCGAAAACCCCGACGCAGCCGGCGCGGATTGATTTCCCCTTCCAGGGAGGGGACCCACTGCGCTAAGGCGGGAGGTAGGGAGGAGGGAGTCAGCAGAGTCCAGGCGGTGATCTGAGGCCCCAGACGCTCTGCAGAGATCCCGGCTGGGGCGCAGAAACAGGGCGTGGGCCATCCTGTCTCCAGTCTCGGGAATAGGGGAGGCATCTTTGTAAGCGTGAGTGTGCGCAAATAAAAAGTCCTACAGGACTGCGATCCAGGAAGCTCGGACAGCATAGACTGCTCTAACCGGCTGTTTCCCCACGCAACCGCGAAGATCAGCAGCGTCTACACCGGCACTAATTGTGCGGGTCAGAAAAACAGGAAGCCTCTAGTAAAACAGACCCGGGGCTCTCCAGCTCCATCTTGGTCATCGCCTCCCTTGTCTCCCACTCTCCGAGAGCCTGGCAGGAGGTGCTCACTCCTCTGAACAGATCGGAAACCCGGAGCGGAGGGAATGTGAGCGCCCCGAGAGGTCGAGAGCCTCGAGCGGCCAGCCAAGACTGCGCCGCCCGCGGCGCCCGCGCTGCGCCCGCCCCGCGCTCTCACCTCCACTTTGTCCGCCGGTTCTGGAACCAGGTTTTGACCTGCGCGTCAGTCATTTTGAGCGCCTTGGCCAGGGCGGCGCGCTCGGCCGAGGCCAGGTACTTCTGGCGGTGGAAGCGCTTCTCCAGCTCGCAGATCTGCAGGCGGGTGAAGGACGTGCGCGGCTTCTTCTTCTTGGGGGGCGTCCGGTTCTGATAGGGGTGACCTATACGGCGTGTTACAGTGAAGGGTGAGAGGGCCACTGGAGCGGGAGACAGACAGACGGCAGAGGCAAGCGGCAGAGCGTCAGGAGGTGTCCCAGGCCCGACACCCCGCGAATCAGCGAGCGTAGCGGCTAAACCCCATGAGCAGGGCCTTGATGCTCCTCCCGAAAGCCCTCAGCTCCAAGCCCGGGTGAGAAACAGCCCCCTCCCGCTGCCAAGCCGCAGCAGCTGCAGCCACGGAGGCCTCCCTAGCCCGGGGCTCCCATGTGCCCAACAAGACACCGCCACAGTCACCTCTCCAGTCTCACTGAGGCAGCTAAAGACTGCAGCCCTCCACAGCCCCAGGCCTGCAGCCTCAGAGAAACTGCCCAAAAGTAAGATGCCATGCCTGGTTAGGACCCTGAATCCTGGGTCCTGACCTGAGCCTCCATCACGTAGCAATATACACAGACATATGGTGCACAACAGTGACAAATTATAGATCTGCACAGCCAAACAGGCACACAGGCCGACACACACAGGACATGGGGCAACACAGGGTGACAGAAGGCAGCAGCCATGCCCTCCTCTGAAACTTCTTTAGGCCTGAGGAACGATTAGATGGGTTGTGGGGCCCCTAGGTAGGCCCTGTCTGGAGTACTTTTCACCAGCCCCAGGCCCAGTGCGTTCTAGGCTGGAAGTTCTATCAGAATCCTTCAGGACTGGCCTGGCCTGGGGGTGGGGGGCTGGGGACCAGGCCCTGACTCCCCAGACCTGAGAAAACCTGGGCTGGGGCAGTGGGGCCCCTTGGGTACTGGGCCCTTCCTGGTGGCCCGAAGTGGAACGGCTGTTGTGCCTCTACGCACCCCCTCCTAAACTTTTGCCACAGGCCCAGAGTATGAGCCAAGGTTCCAAGGTTGGAACAGGAGCAGGGGACCTGTGGTGCCTTGGGGTCGCCTAGCCTAGGGTCTAGCTCTAAGCTGCCTATCCCTCTTTCACAGTTGGACACTGGAGGCCGAGCCCCACGGGAGTCCCGGCCTGGTCCTCCTGCTTCTTCCCCCTAAGGCCTGGTCCGGAACCCAGACTCAACTCGTGGCTGCTTCCCAGCGGGCTGGGGGCCTGGCCCAGCGGGAGGATGGTGTTCTAAGAACCAAGGAACGCCAAGGGAAGCGGGAAGTGAAGCCAGGGGAAAAGGGTCCGCGCAGGAGCGGGGGCTGAGTGCAGAGAGCGGAAGCGGGAGCGGAGGGAGCCGGGGCAAGCGGAGGAAGGCGCGGAGCCGGCACGGGAGAGTGCGGCAGCCGGCGCCACCAAATACGTAATCGTCCCAGGAGTAGTCCTTGGGTGGCCAATCGATCGTGGGCCTGGCCAGTGCATTATTTACGCTGGAGGGCCCAGGCTACTGGGTGCGGGGAGGACGCCAAGCCGGGACAGAACGAAAATGAAGCGGGTGGCTTAGCCTCAGGCTGCCACCGACCCGGACGAAGCCTACAGCTGGAGAAGTGCCCACCAGCTCTGCTGCTTTACTCGGGCCCTTGGCCTCTGCCGGACAGGCAGCGCAATAGACCCTGGAGCTTGGAATGTGTGAGTGTGTGTGCGTGTTGGGGGCGGGCAGGAGGTAGGGAACCTGCTCTTTCCTTGTGTCTGGTTCTGGGGCTCGCTGCTTCGGCCAGAGAACGTCGGGACAGAAGAAGTAGTTTGTTCACATCACGCCCCTTCTCTAAGATTCCTGAGCCCCCAGTGCGGGCCAAATGTAGTCCCAAAGCTACATCTTCCTTCTCTCTGCCTAAGCGGTCCCAGGAATTCCGAGAGGGGATCAGTGAGTGCTTCGCAGACCAGAGGTCCTGCGAAAGAGACGCAGAGGGGCCTAGGCTGGGAGAACTCTTCCAGCATGGCGATTCCTTGAGCATAGATAGGTGGCAGGCTGCTAAATTTGGAGAAAGCACCAAGAGGAGCTGGGCGACTAGGCGCGCAAAGGGGACGGCGGGGAGCCACGTGGGGTGGGGGAAAGAAGTGGGAGCGCTGAGCCCGGGCCGCAGCCAGGCGGGGCGTGCGCAGGCTGGACTCACCTGTGAACCTGTCCTTTGTGTATCTGCGGTTACTCTCCATCCAGGGAAAGGTGAGGCCGGTGAGGTTGTTGACGCCCGGCACGGCAGGCACGGAGGGCACCGTTGGCAAGCCTGTAGCCAGAGGCTGAGGGTGGGCCACTGCTCCAGCTAGTGGCCTGTGCGCTGGTACCCGAATCACCCCAGCAGCGCTCAGCGACCCTCCGCCGCCGCCACCGCCGCCGCCGCCCGGACCCGGGCCGCCAGCCAAGGCCATGTTCACGTTGTAGGAGCCGGCCAGCGGGCCCATGCTGCAGGCGCCGCCCCCGCCGCCAGCCGGGCCACCAGGACCGCTTGGGCCTCCTGCTCCATAGGCCCCCGCACCCCCCGCCCCCGCCCCGGCCACCGGTCCCCCACCGCCGTAAGGGTAGGCGCCTCCGACCAAACAGCCAAGGCCGTATTCTCCGTCCTGGAGGCGTGAGTTTGGCCCCATACAGCCGCTCTGGTCCGGGCTGTTGAGGATCTGGTCGATGCCGAAGCTGATGGGCTCCGCGTGGCCCGGGTGGAGATGGTGCGGACCCAGGTGATCCATGCTGGCCCCCGGCCCCGGCCCCGGCCCCGCGGGGGGGCCTGGGCGGCGGGGCTCGCTGCTTTTCGCTCTGGGGGCAGAGCGCAGGGGCACAGGGGCGCAAAGGCGGGAGCTGCTCCTGGCTGCGCGGAGACTTGGAGGCGAAGTGCGCAGAAGGGCTAAAGTAGGGGGAGGGGAAGGGGAGAGGGGGCGACGTATTCTACTCCTCTCCTGCTGCTCCTTCCCCTCTCCGGCTGCTTGCTCGCTGTTGACTCTGGGACATCAATCACCGGGCGAAAAAGCCCGGTGCGAGCGAGCCTTGCCGTTCCGACCCGGTCTCTCCATTGGCTGTGCGCAGAGAGGAGCGGGGTGAATGACAGCGCGGGGGAGGGGCGGAGACGAGGAGTGAGAGGCCGGGAGCCGAGGCAGATGCAGGAGCCAGAGACAGAAGGACGGCGACTGAGGCTCAGAGAAGTACTTCAGGAAGAGGGGAAACAGAGACTTAAAAGGAGAAAGAAAAAGAACACGAGGCAGCCATTCCCAGAGACCGACAGACGGAGCGAGCCCAGGAGGTGGTGGTCAGAGCACGCCTCTCAGCCAGGCAGGAGCCGCCCCCTAACTTTGAATTGGGCCAAAGGGGTCCAGCCCACCGGTCTCTGGGGACGAGGTGCCCCAGTGCTACTGCAGAATCTCCCCAAGGGCTCAGCTGGGAAACACCTGTCCATCAACCAGAGGATTTACACCAAAGTTGAAGTCCAGCTTGTTAGAAAGTAGAAGACTGTCTACTCCACAGGTATGGAGCCCAGGCCCCTGAGGCAGGGAAGGTGAGTTCAGGCTTGCCCTTCTTTAAAACACGTGCCTATGAACAGGCTATATGTTGAAAAAAATCAACAACCACCCCAACTCAGCCTGTTTAGAGAAACTGAGGGAGGGAAGACCTTCTGAGAGGCAGGCACAAGACAAGGGAGTTAGCTTGCGGCCTGCTGCCAGGGTGCCGGTGCATCAATGGACCACTTTCCTTTAAAATAAACAGATGTCTCAAGAAGCAGTTACCACAGTATCTGGATGAATTCAGTTGGGTTGTTTTCACATAGCAACTAGGCCAGGGGTGGCTACTTCAAGCAAAAAGCCTTTGGACTGTGGTAAGGGGAGGGAGTTGTTTTCTTACTTTTGGAATCTTGGGAGGGAGGCCTAGGGGCTTAAGGCAGCGGGGGCTGGGGATGGTGGGACCAAGAAGAGGGAAGTGCATCCTGGACAAATTTAGGCCTCTTCAAAGTTTTGCCTGTGGCTATCTGGCTTAGAGCCCAGGAGAGAAGAAGGAAACTCCCTTTTCTGCTTCCCCTCTTTCCCCTCTCCAGTAGGGAAAGGTTTGATCCCTCCCAGAAGCCAAGCTCTGGGAAGGGCGCAGGTTGGATCACTTGGGATCTATTTCTGGTCTATTCTAGATTCAATAGACCTTCAGAGCTGTGCTGTCTGCATCAGGCACTGTGCTAGAATGGGAAGGCACACATCCTACTTATCACCTCTCATTGCAACGTAGTATTTGCTTTGGACACGTCTGTTATTCCACTTGAAGAGATCTCCTTGGAGGCAAGAAATGACTTACTCATCTTTGTTCCTCCCTGTGGAGTATAACCCCAAACCACTTTGAATGAATAATAAATGAAGAAACCTCCTTATTCAACAAGTTTATCTGAGCACCTACTATACACAGGCATGGTTTTTAAAAGTTATTTATTAATTTTAGAGAGAAAAAAACACTGATATTTGTTGTTCCACCTACTAATGCATTCATTGGTTGATTCTTGTATGTGCCCTGACCAAGGATTGCATCTGCAACCTTGGTGCATCAGGATGATGCTCTAACCAACTGAGCCACCTGGCCAGAGCTCAGGCTTGGTTCTTGGCATTGAGAAAAGGGCAGTGAACAAAACAAAGTTCCTGCCCTTGTGGAGCACACATTCCATGGAGGGATGTAAAGAAGCAAACACAATAAGGCAGAATATAACAAGTGTTGTGGAGAACACTATAAATTCTGCACTGACTCTTTGAGATGAGTTTTAGCACTATTTTATAGATACAAAGAAATCAAATCTCAGAGAGACTCAGTGACTTGATCAAGATGGTGGGCCTGGATTCTACTTGCTTTTATGAGTTACCCTGGACACCTGGCTGCTGGTTGGAAGGGCATCTCAAGGAGGAGAACCTTGTCCGGGTAGACAGGAGCCCATTCAATACAAAGCCAGATGTGCTTGTTTTAAACACTAAACAGAGACATGAGGAGAGAACCCCACTGCCTTGCCAGTTCCCTCCTCTCCACCCACCCAATTCAGGAGGTTCCATAACCTTCTTTGGAAGTTGAACTTGGAAGCATCTCTTTCCTGCCTCTTATGCTGGAAGAACTGCAGAAGAGATAGACGTAAGTGTTTTACTGAGAAACTACTATGTACCAGGCATCATACCACACTGATCTCATTTAAGACCCACAACCCTGTGAAGTTAATAGAAACATTGCCATTTCTAAATAATTAAGAAAATGAATGTTCATAGCCATATTACTCATAATGGCCAAAAAGTAAAAAAAAAAAAAAATTGAAGAATTTTGACGAATGGATAAATAAAACATGGTGTCTCCACACAACTGAGTATTACTCAGCCATAAAAAGGAATGGAAATGAAGTCCTGGCTCAAGCTATGACATGAAAGAACCTAGAAAACACGCCTCCCTCCACGCTAAGTGAAAGAGGCCAGGCACAAAAGGTGACACAGTATATAATTTCATTTATAAAAACCGTCCAGAGTAGACAAATCTACAGAGACAGAAAGTAGATGAGTGGTGGCCAGGAGCTGAAGGGGAAGGGGCATTGGGAAGTGACTGCAAATAAACACAAAGTTTCTATTTGGAGTGATGGAAATATTCTGCAGTTACATGGTCGCACAACTTTGTGAAGATACTAAAAACCACTGATTGTGTGACTTAAAGGGCTGAAGTTATGGTACATGAATTTGAACTCATTTTTAAAAAAGAGGAAACAAAGACTGAGACTCAGTGAGATGAACAAAGTTGCCCCAAGTCCCACAGACAGCAGAGGATTAAGCCGGGATCCCCAAATCTGGACTGGTTTTCCTGTAGAGGGTGAGAACGATGGGGAGAGGTCCTTCAGCATCCTTTGAGGCTGGGTCCCAGCTGCCTTGCTCTGCTTTGCTCTTTTTAGTCAAGAAGCCACATTTGTGTCTAACCACAGTTCTACCTGCTGCAATTAAAACCCTATTTGTCTAGGTTATCCTCAAAACAACTTCTCTTTGTCACTCTCTGGCCCATGCCTGAAACCCCTTGAGTGTTCCTAACATTCCCCCCTGTCCTTCCTCTCTGCTTCCTAAGGCACCTTCCCAACCCTGCCTGTTCCAACCCTTTGGGCATCCACCTCACTCACCTCTTGAACACCTCACTTCTGTCACCAGTTGTTGGGTACCTGGGAGGAGACCTCATCTTTGCTGGTCTAGTCTAAGTTTGGCAGAGGTCATAGCCACCTAGGGGCCCACTAAGACTGTCAGTCTGCTCTCCTCACCAAATCCAGCAACCCAGGGACACCCTGCCTTTCTCCTGCCCTCACTGTTGCCTGTCTGCCTGATTTCTTTTAGATTTCCCAACAACCTCTCTTGCTTATCAGAGCCAACTTTTATCTCAACCCCATTGGGAGCTGCCGGTCTCCCCCAGCTGGGGTTCTTCGAGTCCAGCTCGACCTCAGCTTTTATCTTCCGGTGGGATGGTGAGGGAGGGCAGGGCTACCCTCTCAGTCCCTTCTCTGCCTAGGGATATGAAACAGAGCACCAGGATTCCTTGGGTTCTGGCCCCTACCACTCCCTGAGCACAATGCTGCAGTGTAGGAAGTTTTCTGAAATGGGGGAGGAGATTCAGGATTTAAATGCATTGCCCTTTGTGTTCTGTTGCCTTACAGAGTAGCCCTGTTAGGAAAGAGGAGGGGAGGGAAAGGAGGCACAACTCACAAAGTACCAGTAGTGTCCTAGCTACCTTCTCATCCCATCTTCCAAACATCCCGTGATGCAGCTTTTGTTGTCTCCATTTTACAGATGAAAAAACCAAGGCACTGAAAGCTGGAAAGGGAGAGAGTGGACTCAAAGGCTGCCTCTCTGACTCCATTCATTATAAGCTGCTTCCTCTACACCAAACTAGACAGATGTGGTCCTTGCCTTGCAGGAGGATCTTTGCACTCATCTAGGTGAGTCCAGCCCAGAAGCCACCTGGTAACAGCACCCGCTTCCAGCACTAGCCAGTCCCCCCACCCCCTCCACACACACACACACACACACACACACACACACACACACACACACACACCAGGCATGCAGAATAAAGAAGTGTCTCCAATTAAAAGAGGAGCAGCTGGGGCTGAGGCTGTGGCAGGGGGAGGAGAAAAGGGAGGATTCATCCACAGAGGAAGGCCCCTCTGGATCCCACATTGCTCCTATCCCCCTCTGGGAGAGACCCCTGAGCCAGGGGTTGTCCTGTAGCTTAGGGGTATGTGATAACTTAATTACTTTGTGTTTGTGGGGCTTTGTGTCCATGAGGGGAAGCTGCATGTGGAAGTGTGCCTGATGGTGAGGGTAGCTGTGCTTGTCTTTAAGGAATAATTTTTAAAATCTTTTTTTAATGTTTTTACCCAAATATGTACTGAGTGTCTATTATGTATCTGTGCTAGGCTATTGGACATGACCGTAAACAAGAGGCATGTGGGTAGGAGTGCGGGGGAAGCGGGGGTCTCCGTCTGTTTTACAATTGGACCTGTCTGTGTAAGGACACGTGTGCCAGGGAGAACGCAGGTGAATGCATGTTTTCTGTGACAGGGTGACTGTGTGTCTCTGCAACTGTTCCTCTGTAACTGACACATGCACGCTGGTGTGAGGGTGTCCCTTGACTGGTGTGTGAAAAGTGTGACTGCAATAGTAATGTGTGCTGCTGATGGTGGGTGTGTAACTGTGCAAGGAGTGTCTTAGTTTCCAGTGTAGTTGTCAGGAAAATGTGGGCCTGTGGGTGTGGAAGAGGCAGACAGGGCATGCCCAGTAGGCATTTAGCAGGAAAAGGGGAGCAGGCTGAGAATATGCAGGGGACATGTTACAGGAAGCAGTCCGTGGTGGGACCACTGAGGTCTGGACTCCTGCCCGACCTGCTTCAGTAAAGGGGCAGAAAGTTCCCCCTTCCACAAAGGGTGCAGGCACAACTGGTGACTTAGGAACTTAGAGACCCAGTAAAGGGGACCTGTCTGGAGCCCTGGGGTGGGGGTGCTTGTCTCCAGGAGCCTAGGCTGGGGAAGGAGGGAGTGAGCAGATCAGGCTGGTTCCAGTCACACAACTCAGTGATTCATCAGGCCTGGGAGAGGGCAGCAGGGTTGTACAGGGCCAGCCCCAGGTGCCCCCACCTGATCCCTATAGTGAGAGGGACCAGGGACTGAGGACCTCTCAGCAGGGAAAGACAGGCACACATTTACCATCAGTGGAGGGTAGAACATGGAGGGACAGGGGACAGAGATTCTCTGATGTAGGATACACCTTAGTGTCACCTGGTTTAGGATCCAGGGCCTTCTCCTCCTCCCACCTGACCCCAAAGCCTGCTTGAGCAGTAGGGTCCCTTAAGTCTAGCCCTCCCCTCCAGGGCTTCCCCTCTCAGCTTCTGACTAAGGGAAGCTGTTGGCCCCATCACCTCTGGGCACTGAGCTAGGGTGTCGGGCCTCTCTCTGATCAACTCCCTCCCAAAGGAGAACCAGGGACCCTCAGGTCCCACCATCCAGCATGGGTGCTCTTGACCCACTATATCCTGAGAGGTCTCCTCTCAGGACTCCAGAACGGGAAAAGGGTAGGACAGCAGTGCTGGAGAGGGTGGGGGCAAGTCAGATGCCACAGCTCTGCCACCCCCTGACAGCTCCAGAAGAGCTCCTTCTGCACCCCCAGGTGGGCCTCCCACCAGAGGGCCCCAGTGGAGCGCTCTGACTAGGGCCCAGGGCAGCCAGCAGGGCCCAGCCTCCCACCCTTAGCCTCTATTTTTGGCCTTACTCAGCTGCTGGGTAGGCCCTTGCCCGGCCTGAGGAATCTTGGGTGGCAGAGGGCACCTTGGTAGCTAGGCCCTGAGCGGGGTGTGGGAGAGGGAAAGAGAGCAGAGAGAATACTAGCCTGCCTAGGGCTAGGTCTCCAAGGGCCACCACCCGCCGTCTTCCAGGGAGCACCCTACTGCCTGCGGGGGCTGATCAGACTCCTTCCTTGATCGAGGGCTGGACCTCTGCAGTTGTGCGGTTCTCTCACTCTGCCCCATAGTAAAGCCAGGATGAGCGAGCTGTCCCGACCACTGAGAGCCTGCAGTGCTCACATCTACCCCGATGTGTCGCCTCAATCCCTCGCCCCTAAGGAGCATAGATTCGGCTGCAGAGGGAGGGCGGACAGAGACCTTCGAGCTCCAATGCCGGAGCTCCCAGCAGGCCTCAATCTGGCCTGTGATGGGAAAGGCTGAGTGAGAGGTCTCAGAGGTCGCCCCTGGGAGCTCCGGCCACCTTGGCATGGATAGGTCTGGTAATTTCAGGGGCGCAAGGGATAGGTGGGAAGCTACTGGCCCCCGCTGAGCCACGGTGGGGCTGTTCTGGGAACCGATAACACGGACGGCTGGGCCCCCACCAGCAGCTGGATGAGAGGGCCTGGCAGTCTGGTGAGCCTGGTGGATCAGGGAAGTGTTCTCCCAGTAAACGGGCTGAGCTGGAGTTAGGGTTGGAAATGAATTCTCCAAGCTCCTCCTCCATCAGAAAAGCATGGGGCGGGGTGAAGGGGGTAACAAATTCGGTCTGGGAGACCCAGCTGCTGCAGGGCCGGTGGTGGTGGTGGCGGTGGTCGGAAGTGGGGGTGATGTGTCCCACACCACATCCTGACTGCGCACGGACCGGCACTTGTATACGGATGACCATGCGCAGGCACACTGAACACCAGGCTTTCCAGGTACAGTGTCGGAGCAGCTACAACACCCTCTCACACCCACTCCCAGACCCACACTCACCCGTGCACACACAACTCAGACATTCCTGAGTGCAGTTTCCACGGATGCTCACAAAGCCTCCTTCACACTTCCGCCCCCAGGTGCCCACAGACACACCCAGCCACACTCACACCCCCTCTGCACAGATGCAAAACCAAACCTCTCCCTTCATACAAACAACCTACAGGTCACAGGTGCACAGGTACACATACACTAGGAACCCCTTACACCCCTTTCCACACACGCCTTTCCTGCTCCCTCCCTTCACACCGATTGGGCTCACAAGCAACCACATAATTTCTCAACTTTTCGATGAGGCCTAGGTCATGCTCTCTCCGAAGGGGGGGATGGGAGCCGCAGGTGCCAGAAGTGGGGGGCGTGCCCCAGGGGGAGGGACTGTATCCATATGCATGGACTCCCTGCACAAAGAGCAGCTGCCCGAAGCTCAGCCCCCGCGGGCCCAGAGTTGCGCAGAAGCGGCGGCCGCTCAGCTAATTGAATTAGGCCGGTCAGGCCCTGCCACCCTTGCGCCACCCGCGTCCGCTTTGCCACCCGTCCCAGGGGCGCCGCAGGCGCTTGTTGGGTGCCGAGGGACGGATTGAGGGAAGGAGGCACCACCGCCTGAGCCCCGGCCCGAGGCGGCCTCTCCCCCCAGAAATAATCCCATTGTCCTGCGGGCTGAGTGTGGCACTGGGCGCCGGGATCCCCGACTGGACCGCGGCGCTGTGATTAATGGGACAGTAGAGGGGGCTGACATGGCCCTCCTTTACCCACCCTGTCCCTGGTTCTCAGCTGCCTCTGATTTGGGTGCCCCTTCCCCACTTGGGAAGTGAGGGCCGGAGGAGGAAGGAGGCATAAGGACGGCTGGAAGTTAGACGGGCAGATGCCTTAGTGGGGGTGTGCCCCGCGTGGGCGGGCACAGTGCGGCTGTGTGAGAGTGGACAGAATGAGTGGGTCAGGGCGTGCAGCTAACTTCATGAGTGTGCAAGAGCATTGTGAGCCTTAAGCCCCTGCACAGTGAGTGAGGTCTTGGGCATGTGCTAGTGTGAATGTGGTTTGAGTGTAAGTGTGGGGCTATGTGTGAGTGAGGTGTGAATGGGGTGTGTAGGGAAGCCCAGCTCCCGCCTCTGGGGGCCACACCAACCCTAAAGCCTAAAACCCTGAGAGTCTGGCACACCTGGGGTCCCACAGGAAGTGCCTTCCTGGGCACTTGCCTTTCTCACAGCCCAGCTTTCCAGTGGCCTCACCAGAGACCCCACCTGAATCCCCACCACCAACGACTGAGCCCAGAAGTGGTGAGCACACAGACATGCTTCTGAGTCCCTTGGGGCAATTTCACACTCTTACTCCTCCACTCAGAAGCAAAAGACCCAGGACTGGCCCAAAGTGTGTGTGTGTGTGTGTGTGTGTGTGTGTGTGTGTGTGTGTCCTAGGGTGTGTCCTACAGAGTGAGCCACATGATCCCAGGAGGGTGGAAGCAGGCCGCCACCTTGGGAACCTAGGGCAGCGGTGGGCTTTGGGGATCACTCAGTGGTCTGTGCTGCTCCTGAGACCCTGTTCCATCCAGGACCCCTGGTCCCAGCCCATCCACCTGCTGCTGCCCACTGAGCTTCCTCCAACCACCTAAGTCGCACAGTGAAGGTGAAGTCCTCTAGCAACCTGACTAGGGCTGGGAGTGACCCAGAGCTGGGAGCCTTGTGCCCTCCGGAAGGGTCAGTGCATCCAGCAGAGACCAGGAACTTTTGGAGGAGCATTGCCAAGGGGAGCAGTAGCTGTCACCTCCACACTGTCCAAGGCTCCTGAGGGGGGATGGGAGTTGGGGTGGGTGGCAGTGATCTGGGGCCCACTCTCACAGGCGGGGGGCCAGGCCTCTACAGCCTGCATGGTGTTTCCCGGGACTTTTACTGCATCACCAAGATAAGCAGTGACATCCCCCTCTCCCCTTTCATAAATATTGCATCTTCCCAATGCAATTACAGAAGACGGAGCGGCATGAGCATTTACTAAATAAGATTATGGGGTAATGCTAATGCAGTTTATGTCTGCGCTCTGACACCAGACAAACTCCCTATTAATAACCTCTCAATGAGGCAGGAGGCTCACAGGGTAGAGCCTGGGGCTGCCCACACCGCACATCCGGTAAGAATGGCCACAGCATGGCCACCCGGGGCTCTGAGGCTCTGCCTGGGCTGCCAGAGCCACCCTCCTCTCTGGGCCTCTTGGCTCGCAGCTCCCTTTTTCCAGAGGCAGCCTCACCATCTGCCCCCATGCTGGGGAGCCTCAATGACACCCTCACTTCTTCTACTTCATTTTGGGCAACAGTTTGGTCCCAGCTGGTGTGCCACCCCTCTCTTCGGAATCTGGAATCCACACTGCTGGAGAGGCCCAGTTCTCCTTCCCTAAAGGGTGTAGGGGACACGTTCTTCCCTGGCTTAGAAACTGCTCACCTCGCCTATGGGAAAAATCAAAGCCCTTTATCCCACCATTCAAGGCCCTCAACTTACTTCAAGCTTCCTCTGTAATGTCCTCTCCCGATCACTGGCTACCATCAGCCACTTTGGACCAGCTGAGATAAACACTCTCGTACCTTCCCAGAAGCACTGCACTTTAGGGTGCAAAGCTCTGACAATGCCCACCCCCACTGCCAAAAACAAAAATTTAAAAAGAAAGAAGGAAGGAAGGAAGGAAGGAAGGAAGGAAGGAAGGAAGGAAGGAAGGAAGGAAGGAAGGAAGGAAGGAAATTTCTACTCCTACTTCAAAACCCAGCTCAAATTTCTGCCTCCCCAGCCGTCTCCAGGCACTATTCACAAGTCCTTTCAGTGGCCAGTAGCATACTGTTTTAAAAATCGCATCTTTTTGTGTTGTAGACTTGGAGTCTTGGGAGTCCCGGGGACATGGGTTGGAGTCCCAGCCACACTGCTTTATGAATGTGATTCAGAATGGATCAGGTAACTTCTCTGCCCCCCTTTTAAATAAAACAGGCACAATGAACTCTGTCTTGTAGTTCATCAAGCCATTATGAGAACCAACATAACAATGAAACAATGTAAAAGTTTCTAATTCATCCTTCCCATTGATTAACATTAGTGTAAGATGTTTGTTAGCCCTGCTGCTCTGGGAGTCCTTGACACAGAATGTTGTCCAGTCCTGCTCAGGTCCCCAGACCCCCTGAACTCCTCGGACATACGAGACACCCTTGTCCAGGCCTCCCTAACTTCCCTCCTCTTGAGGGTCCCATTGAGAGGACAGGTCTAAGACAGTAGAGACAAGTCCTGGAAAAATAGGGTGTCAGCACAGCAGAAAAAATTCAGACAGAATTTCAAGGTCAAGAGAGTCCTTCCCTGGCCTCAGGCTTTACCTTGGTGCTGGGTGGTCATTAACACAGGCCTGGGTTCTCCTTGGCCTCAAAAAAAAAAGATGTTTCATGCCCAAGGACCACAGTAATGAGGAACCAGGGAGGGGCTGGGTAGCCTGCAGGCTCAGCAAAACTTCACCTCAGAGGCCTCTTCCTCCATCCCTCTAAAGTCAGCGAAACCTTTGAACAGCATCTAGAAGGAGGTTCCTTAGCCTTTGGAGCAGGCAGAGGGGTGAGGTGCACTGGCAAGTCCTCTTTATAGGCCTCCTGGAGCCTCTCTCCTCTGCTCCCACCTCTGTACGAAGGCCAAACTGTCTTCACCTCAGAGAGGCCATAGGGTCTGTAGGGACAGACTGGAGCCCAGGGCCTGGACAATGGTGGGGCTGGGGGTGGGTAGCAATGCTTTACCGTATTCTCCAGTCCCTTGCCCCTTGAAAATGGGGCTATGCCTGGTCAGACCAGCACATCCTTACTAACTCTGACCTGCCATCCCCGTCCTGGGCTACAAGTGACACTGAATGCTGCAAACCTCTCATTTCGGACTCACCACAATGTCCCTTTGCTTATTTACGAAGCATCAGACTCAACTCTCTCTTCTTTTTCTCTCCACCTTACCCCTCCTGTCTAGTCTTCCCCCTGAGTGCTGCTGGAAACCTTCCCGACCAACCCCTTTACCCGACTTGTACAGCGTGTGCACACAAACACATACACCCACTCACAGATACACGAGACCCTTACTCTCAAACACACACACGCAGAGAGAGAGAGGGAGAGAGGGGGAGAGGGAGAGGGAGAGAGAGAGAGAAACAACACACATAAACTCCTGAGCCCATCAGCCCATCCTTGAAGTCCCAGGTTCACCTATGCAGACATGCAGTTGTGTCCCCTCCCCCTGAAAAGCATGTACACGGAGAAGTATACAAGCACAGTTTTGGAAGTTGATGCTGCCATCGAATCTTTCAGAGCTTGTCAGGGATCAGAGAAGTGCCTTCTTTTATGCTTGGTAGGAATTCTGTAGAAAGAGCATAATGTGCATTCAGGGCGTTTGGGGCTTGTACACAGATTGAATGAAAGGGTGGCGATAAACCACTCCCTGGAAGCTGAGTCACCCCAGAGGACCTGGAGAAGTAGGAGCACAAATCTGAGCTGGGGGTGTGGCATGTTCACTGGAACCAGCACCTGCCTATCATCTGTACTCAGTAAATCAGCTGAAGATCCTAGGGCAGGAAGGAGGAACCAGGGGGCAGGCCCTAGAGGGTGTGGATTTTGAAACTGGAAAGGAAGGAGCTATTTGGGCCTCTCTCAGGAAGTGACTGTTCCAAAAAGCACAAGGTAATGATGGCACTTTCCTGGGGGGTGGCTACTTGGGCCCTGGTGAAGTGGAGCTTCACCAAAAGGGTTTCTTTCCACCTCAAGTGTATTCAGGAAAACCACCAGGAGAAAGAGAAATGAACTAGGGTAAGGTAAGGGGGCCAGAGAGGAGCCAAGTATAACGAAAAGAGCAAAGGCACTGCTGTTTGAACAGGATCCGAATTCTCCCTCTGCCACTCTACTAGCTGTGGGATCTTGTGCAACACAATCTCTCTGGCCCTCGGTTTCCTCTTCTATAAAATGAAGATAGACTACGTACTTTGTATGATTTTAGTAAAAATCAAAAGGGATGGAAAGATGTAAAAGTGCTTAGCCTCATGGCTGGCACGTGGCAGGATCTAGCAGATGGTGGTTGTGTATGAGGAGGTAAGGAGAAAGCCTAAAACCCAGGACAGGAAGATTTAGGGTCATCCTTCCCTGGAGGGGACTGGGGCTGCTGGCGCCAAGGCAGGACCCAGAAAAAGAATGGCAGCTACAAGCTGGAGCAGTGCATGATGGTCAATACTCTAACGCGAGGCTGCCTGAGTTTAAACCCTACTAGCTGTGTGACGTGCGGCAAATTTCTATGACTCGGTTTCTTCACCTGTAAAATGGTTATGATAATAATAATAGGATCTAGTTTATGCACTTATTATGAGAAGTGAATGAGTTAATATTTGTAAAGTGCTCAGAATAGTACCTGACACATAATAATTGCTATACAAACATCTGCTAAGTAAATAAAAATAAACCAGGCTCATATGCTAATAGGGAATCCGGTGCCGGGAAGGGCTCAGAGGAAGCAGGGCAGCCAGAGGCCCGGGGCAGCCTGCCTCCACTGCAGGGTCTGCGCTCTTCAGAACCCTGCTCTCTCAAACTCTTTTTTCCTCTAGTGCTTGTGGTGTGTTTACCTTAGGAACAAGTTACCCTTTTAAGTCTTCAGGTTGCTCAAGGGTTTGCTAAGGGAAAAGGAGATATTTCTTTTTAAAAATATATATATTTTATTTATTTATTTTTAGATAGAGCAGAAGGGAGGGAGAAAGAGAGGGAGAGAAACATCAACGTGTGGTTGCCTCTCGCACGCCCCACATGGGGGAACCTGGCCTGCAATCCAGGCATGTGCCCTGACTGGGAATTGAATCAACAACCCTTTGGTTCACAGGCCAGCACTCAATCCACTGAGCCACACCAGCCGGGGTGGAGATATTTCTTTATATGTTGGTGGTGGTGGTGCTGTGAATTGGTCCCATTCTCCTGGGGTTAGGTAAAACCATGATACTGTTCATACCCTTTGATCAGATAATCCCACTTTTGGGACCATAACCCAAAGAAATAAAAAAGTAATTTATACAAAGATGTTTATAATAGCTCTATTCATAATAGCTCAACCTTGGAAGCAACCCAAACACCCAACACTAGGGAAATGGTTAAGCCAGGCAGGGAACAGCAGCCCAAAGAGTATACACAGCCATTTACATCGCTAGATATGACACAGAAGGAGTAGTGGGACCTACCAAGATGCCAAGCATTGTAAAAATGGCAATATCCCCCTGGAAAATTTATAGACTTACTGCCCGATGAATCTAAATCACATCAGACATTTTCTTGGAACCAGAAAAAAATCATTCTCAGTTTCACATGAAAAGTAAATAAGTGAACCAACACATATCAAATAATTTTCTAAAGAAAAGCAAATTTGACCAGATGTTAAATCATTTTGTTATAGGGCAAGAAAATGAAAACAGTATGTTTTCATACTGTTTTCACCAAAACAGACATTTACGTCAGGAGGACAGAAAAGAGCCCAGAAGTGGGCCCAACCACCTAAGAATTTCATACAGATGTCAGAAAACAGGGAGAAGGGAACACAACTCAATAAATGGTGTTGAGAAAAGCTTTGCCACTTGAAAAAATGTTATTTTATATCATATAAAATTAAAAGCAAGATAGAGTAAATCATTAAAACAACTAAGAGGATGTGTAGGTGCAGGGGAATATAGATACAATGTAATGTTAAATGTAAAAAAGTCAAAGAAGACTATACGTTCTCATAACTACAACTCCAAAAAAGTGCAGGTCCACCTGACCTTGGTAAGGAACAAGGGATGAAACATTACGATTCACGTAAAGACTTGGTGCTTCAAATCGATGGCACTTTTTGTTGTTGAGAAGGTAGGAGTTGAGTGAAATGGGGAAGGAGGGGGATGTGAGTGCTCCCATGCTCCCACCTGCCCATCAATGCAGACAAGAAGTTGGTGCTGCTTGTGGAAGGGCTGGGACTATATCTGCTACAGGTCAGATGGGGGACCCAGCAGTAGAGAGCCAGGATGGAGGGCTGTGAATATTTTCTACCTTCTAATTTGACTCTTGAACCTGGCTCTGAACCTGAGCTTCCCTGCCCCCAAACCACTCAGACATCTACCAGCTCCCTAGAAACCAGACTGCCTATAGGTTTCCAATGTCAGTCCTCTAGTTATAAACTGGGTGGCCTTGGACCAGTAACTCAGCCGCTCTGGATCTGCGCCTTCTGATCTATAGAATGGAGATCAGGAGAGCACCTCTTCACAGAATTGCTGTGGGGATTAAATCAGGGGAGTCATGTAAGCCCACAGCACGGTGTGTGGCCCAGAGTAATTTCTCAGTCGAAGGCTGGTTATGATTTGGGTCAGGGTTGAGAAAATTTGAATAAAGAAGGTAGAAAACAGTGTTTGATTTCCTGGATACCTATGTCTTCTGGGTCTCCAGCTGGTTTTGCAGCTAAGCCCACCTGGCTTTCTCCCTCATCTCAGCTGACAAGGCAAGAGAGACTTGGCCAAGAGGGGGTCTTCAGTGTAGACCAAGAACCCAGTGCGGACACGCAGGGCTCAGCTGCCTCAGCCTCTTCTTCCCTTATGGGGTTCAGCCTTCTCCTCCCCACAGGGAAAAAGACCAAGCCAAGTCTCCACCAGGGATTCAGGAAAAACAGCCTGTGTGCCTGTGTGCCTGTGTGCCTGTGTGCCTGGGGCATAAAGAGAGGAGACGCCAGGTTCTGGGCACTTGACTGAAGGCCATGTCTCCCTGTGCTCTGTCCTGCTGGGAACATGCTTACACTCAGCTCCCCCCAGTGATGGCTCCCTCCAATTCTAGACTGCAGCTCCCGCCATGAGGCTCCAGGCAAACCAGAAAGCGGGGATGCTTTTCCTGAACTGTCTTTCTCTAGTCTTCTTGCTAAGTCTGCCACAGACTGGGCAACAGGAGTGGGAGGTGCAGTGAGTGGTGTGTTTCCTGTCATCTTTCCTATATGTCCCTCACATATAAAGCTGGGAGTTTTGTTATCTTTTGGTGAAAACTTTTGTGCTTAGACAAGGTAAGACTTCTAAGAACCTAGTTATGGCCAGTGAGTAACACCCGCCCCCTGCCAGAGGGTCAAAGGCAGTGACCACGGGGCCTGTGCAGGATGGAGGAACATGCAGAGCATGGCTCTTTGAAAGCCAGGCTGCAAATCGCTTTCTCCTGGGGACAGGACCGGGTGAACCTTTAAGAGCCACAGCGACTACAGAAGAAAGTGAACCTTAGTCCTGGAGACAGAGGAACCCAGAAGGGCTGCAGAGAAGACAAGGAAACCTGGCGAGAGCTGAGGACCCTTCCTGACTCCAGTGAGGACAACCCCACTTACGTGTTCATAAATTTTGAACTCAAACAGAGTTGGGGAGGTTGATTACCAAGAAAGCTTTCATGCATTCACCCATTTATTCATTTATTTACCTCTGCAGCCAACTTTGTTGAGCTTTGCTCAGAGCCAGGGACTGGGGTGCCTGTGAGGGTTGAGCTGGGAAAGGGGTTTAGGAGGGGCCCACTGGGGGCGGAGCAGGCCCAGCAACTCTCATTTCTGTCAGAGCCTGAACCAACCACTTCTCAATCTTTCTGGAATTCCTGGTGACTTTGTACTTCGCCTGTGTTTGTTATTTTTGCTAACCCCTGTTTGCCTGTAGTTCCTGGTGATTAGAAAAACAAGCAAACCAAGCCTTAAACACAAGAAGGGGGATGGATGCTTGCCTCCGAGACCAGGAGCAGAAGAGACCTGGAGAGGTGCCCAGAGAATGAGACAGAGAAGTACCAGGAGGGAGAGCCAGAAGTCAGAGCTCTTCTCCCTGTCCCCACTCCTCCCCCATGACCCTCCCCCTCTCCCCAGTGTCCCCAACCTCCTCCTTTGTCCCCAATTCCTCTCTCCTCCCCCTCCTCTCTTTACATGTCCCCTAGCATCATACAGGTTCTCAAGTCCCCTCTGCCTCCCCCTTGGGAGTCTGGCCTCGGGAGGGGGTGCTGGAGAACTCAGGCTGGGTCTGAGCATCCCCCTCCCCAATGAGCTTTCATTCTGAGGTGCACCCTGGCCTCTGAGGGTCAAAGGTGGCAGCTTTATTTACTCACAGCCATGCTCTCACTGCGCCAGTCCTTTCATCATTTTTTATAACTGAAACAGCCCAGTGGCCACAGGCGCCCTGGGAGACCACCCCTCCACTTCCCCTCTCCTCCAGCCTTCAGACACACGGACACTTGCATCCCTGCATCCCTCCAATGAAGGCGCTGCCATCCCAGCGAGCACGGCTTTACTCTTGAACAGTTCTCAGCTGTCGATTTGATCACATTCCTCTGCTTAGAGCTTGAGCCTAGCAGGCTGAGGGTTGACCAGTGTGTGAGAGTGGGCATGTGTGCATGGCTGTGTGTGTGTGTGTGTGTGTGTGTGTGTGTGTGTGTGTGTGAGAGAGAGAGAGAGAGGCTGAGAGTGCGTGGTGTGAGAGTGCACATTTGAATTTGAAAACCAAGATACATTTAACATGTCTGTCTTGAGAATGTGTTTGTGTGTGAGAACCTGTGTGAGTATGTATAAACATGAGTTTTTGAGGATTTACATATATATATGCGTGTGCGTGATAGTCACATATGTGAGAGCAATGAGAATGTTCATATGTGCATGAGAACCTGGGTGTGTTTTATGATTGTGTGAGTAGTTTAGGTGTGTAGACTTGTGTCAGAAACATGTACACATGAATCTGCCTGTGTGAGCCCTCGTGTGTGTGTGTCTCCAGGTATGACTATTGTTTAAAAACGTGTCTGTGCAATAACAGAGATAGATCTCAGAACTATGGTGTTAAGAGGCAGAGCCAGACCCAGAAGTTGACACTCTGTCAACTACATAAAGTATAAAAATAGGCGGAGTCGACCATGGTGTCAGAAGTCAGAACAGGGCACCGCACCTGAAAAGGAGGCCTAGGCAGATCTTGGTTGCTGATGATTTTCTACTTTTTGATCAGGATGCTGTTTACTTGGGTGTATCTACTTTGTGGACATTCATTGAGCAATACACTCATGTAATAATAAACCATAAAGTACATATACAATTTATGGATTTATTTATAATTCAATAAATATTTACGCCCCACAATGGAACATGAAGACTGTCCCTATACCTTCCCCCATGTTCCTCACATAGGCCCACATTGCTCACCTTCTTCAACTGTCCCTGGACTCTCTTCCTCTTCCTCCTCCTGCCCCTACAGGTAAGGGTGTCTGAGTGTGTAAGGGCCATATGAATCTGCCTGCTGAGTTTGGTGAAATTCCTGTCTGAACCACAGTTTACCTCCAAGGTTCTCCCAGCCCCACAGCCCGCCTCCCCACCCTTTGCTCACCTTTCTGGGCCTCCTCTTGGAGCTCAGTGACCCCTTCTATGGCAGTGTCCCTGGGGGTAGAGCTCAGATGGGGGAAGACTTGGTCCCACCCTCCAGGACGCCCCAGCTAAACTTCTGGAGTGGGTCAGACCTCAGGTGTGCACACCAGTGTGGCAATACTGGAAGGTCAGCCACTCTACAGAGGGACAAAGTGCATACAGGAGAGAGTAGGTGGCTGAAGGGCATTAGTTGAGGATGGCTTTTTAGGAGAAAAGGGGTCTCTTTTTGGAGATGCCCCAAAGGTGGACCATGGCTGCACTGGCTATGCTCCCAGAATCTAGTGTCCTAATCTGTAAAGTGAGAGAAAGCACTGCTCTGTGACTGTGTGTGTGTGTGTTCGTGCCTGTGTGATCAGATGTGCACATGAGTCCCTGGGTGTGACTTTATAACTACCTGTGCTCCTGCTCCATGGAGGAGGTAGAGTAAGTTTATCTGGTTCCTAATTATTCTACCCTGTGATTTCCACACACACTTGCCTACCACGTGTCCCACTTTGGGATTCAGAACCTCTGATTTCTCCAGGTCTCCAGGACATAGGGTCTACACTGGGAAGGGGGCTATGCCTCCAAGGGGAGAGGGGTAGCCTGGCTCAGCTCCCACATCTTCCCCTAGGCTGGGCCCATTCACTCCTCTAGCCTGGTACCCCTTGGCACCTTCAGTAACCAGGCTCTGTCAGCTCCATCCAAGGCCCAGTCCCTTCCCCAAGTCAAGGCCCCTCCCACCCCTTCCCAAAGCTGCTCAACCCGCCTGGCAGCCCAGCATCTCCAAGAGGTGCCTACAGTGGCCCTCTTCAGGGGAACAGCCATCCCACCAGAGCTGGGAGAGGTGGCCAGAGCTGGGAGTGGAGTAGGTGGGAGGGCAGGCTGACCCTTTTAGGAGGGGTTGGGGAAATTAGGCTTGCTGCTGTCAGAAGCTGCCTCACCATGCTTCTCTTTGACCTCAGCTTGCAGTGATCCTCCCCCACTGCTCTTGGTCTCTCTTTCCAGCTGGAGAGTGGCCTCCTTCTCCCCACCTCCACCCTCAACAGGTCAATCCTCTTTCCTGGTTCAGCTGGCATTTTGTCCGAGGAACTCAGGGAGCAACTGGGCCATGCCACCCCCAGGAGTGTCCTGGAAGCATGAAAGGGATGAAAGCTGGAGGTGAGACACCCCTCTTCTCCCCAGGTGTCCCTTTAAGAATGGGGCCCTGGCTCTGGACTCTTGAAAAAGAGTGACCCAGTCTCCTCAAGCACCCTAGGTCTCCACAGACCAACAGACCAAAAGGGTACACAGAATCTCTGACTCCACTATCTCCATCTCCTTGATGGGAGATGGGCCCAGACGGTGCTCCTTCTTTTACGGGGATGAGAAACACAGCCATGTGCATACAGATACACAAAACTGAAAAAAAAATTTTGTTGAACACTTACTATGTCCCAGGGGCTGTTCTAAGAGTTTCACATAACTTAGCTCATTAAACCCTCACAGCAATCCTATGGTAAGGTACATTCATTATCCCCATTTTAAAGACAGGAAGACTGAGGCACAGAAAGGCTAACTGAGGTGGTCATGTCTCCCAGATCATATCTCTGTAAATAGCGGGCTCAGGAGTCAATCTCAGGCAACACAGCTACTGAGCCAGTGCTCTAAGCCGCCACCTATAAAACCTGCCTAATTAACCTTGGGGATACACATATACACACCTACTCATACCTAAGACAAACCATCTCACAATTATTTCTATAACTGTGCATAGAAATATATCATTACCCAGATGTTAATCATACCTAACATTTACACAGCAATTTATTTACAAATCACTTGCACGCCCAGACACAGTGCCCGAGAAAGAGGCACTGCTGCCCGGCAACAGGCAGCAGTTAAGGCTGCTCTTCACTGACTCAGCTGAGGCCCAGCTCTTCGGGCTTTTTTCCCTTCTTTTCTTTAAATAAAATATACTTAGTAGTAACATTAAAACAAGTTGAGAAGTACCCCCCTTCCTCCTGTTATTCCCATTTCCAGAGGTAGCCACCATTAGCAATTTCTTCGTATACCCTCCGGAAATTGTCAATGCACATGTAAGCAAATTATACTATAATATTACAGATTACAGGTGGCTTCTAATCCTTGTGGCAAAATTCTTGGGAAGAGCCTCTGCTTCTCCTCCTTTTGCAGATGAAAAACTCTTAAAAAATGGAGTAGCCCTCCGTGGTCACTCAGGTATCAGGTGAAGCACAGTTGCCAATCCAAGGCTACCTGACCTGGAGCCTGCATCCTCCAGTTCCTTTGCCCCAGGACCCATCGTCTCCCCATCTGATGCTGGCACCATGATGGCCCAGCTGAAGTGAGAGGCTCCATCACCCCCATGAGAGGTCCAGGACTGTGCTTTTAGGGCAGGGCCAAGGGCTTCTCTGGAAGAGGACATCACCTCTGGCAACCCAGCCTAGGAGATAACTTGCTGGGCTGAGCCCTAATGGGAAGGAGAGCAGGGAGAGGGCCTGGGAACCTGCATGAGGCTACATAAGCGTCCATATCAGTCAAGGCATGGGTCCCAGTATGCCCCTCTTGAGTCCATGTCAAGTTTCACCGAGGCCGTGAGGTTATGGAGGGTTGCCTCAGCCTTCACAGCACCTCTCAGCCAGGACACAAGATCAGGAAGGTGGGGGAGTCTGTGGCTCCCAGAGAGAAAAGGGACCTTTAGATAAGAAATCCCACTCTTCCATCCCCTTCCTCTGGGAGACGCTGAGCAAGAGCAAGGAAAGTATTATACTGTTTTTAGCTCCTGGATGCAAGGGATTGCTGTGGAAGCCCTTGCCCCCTCGGTGAGCTTTCTGTGATCTCCCCCCACCGTAAGCTCTCACAAGGACCCCTAGACCTGCCCTCAACCCCTCTGTCATACAGAGCCTGCAGGGTTGGGACCTTAGGAGACGTGAATTGCCATGGCTCACTCATAAATCCAGCTGCTGAGACTTTCCCAAGTGCCTCAGCACAGTGGTGCCAGGGTACTATGACCCAGGTGGCCTGGGCTGTCCCTCCTGGGTCCTACATGTCTCAGGCCTGTGATCCAGTTCTCACTTTTCCTATCCTTATATGGAATCTGGAGAATGGATCAGGTGCAGGTCCAGGCTGGGGCCTACCTTTCCTTAGTCCTCAGGGGACATCCTTCAGAACAGAATCCTCAGCAAGGTGTCCTTTTCTTATCTGAGCAAGACAGTTGGGGATCCCTAAGGTCAGTGCTCCGTGGAGAGAGAGAAAATCAAGGTGAGCCTTGCAAGAGCCAGAGGAGGGACTGAGGAGGGAGCCATCTCTCCACAATCTCTGGGCCAAGTTGACTCTGTGGGACATGGCAGGCCTCCCTGTGAGCTCGCCCCCTCCCTCCTCCGCACACGACAGAGCCTCCCCATGATCCTGTCACACCTTAACGTGAACTTACTCCTTCTGAATCCCACAGCTCTGTTGAGTGCAGGGCAGGCCTTTGTCGGAACCACGTTTCTACCTGTTGATAGTGACAGTGTTGAACTGGGAGTCCAAGGACATGAGACCATTCCCAGCTTGACTTCTAACTAACTAAAGGACTTTGGACAAGTCACTTTCCCACTCTGAGCCTCAGTTTGTCCATCTGTAAAATATGAGAGTTGGACTCAAGTTAGCATCATGGGAATCTGGGAATGAGCTGGGGTGAGTGAACTTGGCAGTGGGTGTCCTGCTTATTAAACTAAGCAGGCTCCCTCTCTAGGGGTCTGGGGAACACTATAGAAAGTAAGGACCTTTAAAAGGATATTATTGGTCAAGAAGAAAGGGTGCATGTATATGTTATACATGTATACATGAGGTGTACATTTGTACACAGGGGCATGAATACATGTGTAGGGGTGTGTGTGTACAGCAGCTAATTGATCCCACCCTCCCAATCGGGTTGGGAGAAGGGGCAGAGAAGGTAGTCACTCATTAGAAGGCAGCTAATGGGCCCAAATGGCCATGTCAGCAAAGGCTGAGCTCAGATGAGCTTCCTCCCAGAGGGGGGAGGGGAGAGATGTGAAATGGGAAGAGGAGGGGAGAAGAGAGCAAAAAAGAGAGGTGGGGGGGAGAAAGAAGCCTTCTTGGGAGAAACTACGATTTGCCGCATTTGACTTTGTCCCCATTAATAGTATCTCCCACCTGTGAGGGGAAAAGTCTCTGTGACCAGAGGAGTAGAGGGTGAGGAAACTGGTGGGAGAGGGAAGGAAAGTACATGTGTGTTCATGTGCCCACAGACACGGGTATGCCAGCCTGCACTCACAGGCCTGCACGGTCTGAGACACAAGGACACACAGCTCATCATGCATTCAACATGCACCCATGCACACGGTGGGGCGGGGCGTGTATGTGCTCACCCAGGGACATGCCCCTTGCACATGTCTCTTGCACACAGAAATGCAGGTGCATGGAAATGAGAATGTATATGTGTTTTCACCCAAGGATGGTAGCTCTATGTTAGGTGTGGGGGACAGGAGTCCCCAACCTCTGGGCTGTGGACTGGCACCAGCCTGGGCCTGTTAGAAATCAGGTTGCACAGCAGGAGGCGAACTTGAATATACTGGACTTGAAATATCCCAAAACCATCCCATGCTCCTCCCCACCCCCCACCAGTCCATGGAAAAATCATGTTCCATGAAACCGGTTCCTGGTGCCAAAAAGCCTAGGGACTGCTGGTGGGGGAGATGAAGGTGAAGAGTACAGGGTCCCTGCCCCACAGCGGTTGACATTTTAGTGGGGGGTAGTGCTAAGGAAACCACTCATGTGGTATGACATGAGCTGTACACCAGGTGCGCATAGAGATGCGCCTTTCAAGATCCTCTAGGAATCCCCTGCTGTTCTCTTTGCCTGGAGCCATTTTCATACTGAGGGGCAGGAAAGCGGGAGCTAAGGCCAGCATCCCTTACTTACCTGCACTCAGCTGAACCCTGTGAAAGGACCCTTCACATCACATCCACCTCCTCCCCTACCTCCCTTCACTGTGCCAGATCCCTAACATTCCTTCCAAAGTCTCTCGTTTCCAGATTGTGAAAACTAATGTCATGCCTTGATATTAGCAAATCAGATTCATGGTCCAGACAGCCAGTGATGGTGGGGAGGTCTCTAAACTGCTTTCCAAAAGGATTATTTCTATTGTGCACAAAGAAAATAAAGACATGACTCTAAAAGTGTTAGAAGACAATATATGCTTATGTTAAATAATTTTGGTTTAGAGAAGGCTGTTCAAAATCAGACCCAAACTATAAAGCCATCAGTGAAAACACAGATAAGTACACTACATCTAAATTTGAAACTGCTGATAAAAGATTGAAAATGATAGAAAGATAAGCAACAAAATCATAATGAATATTAACATCCAGAATAAAGAATTCTAACACAATAAGAAGAAAACATGTTAAAGCCCCACTAGAAAAATGGGCAAAGTATATGAACAGGCAATTCATACAAAAAGAAGTACAAAATATTCAATAAATTTAGGAAAATACGCTCAACATTAGAGAAACGAAATCATAATTAGTGAAATGCAAATTAAATATAAGATTGATTTTTGCTTGATCCATTAGATTAGAAAAATTAAAAAAGAATGCTAGTGTCCAACGTTGGAGAGGATGTATGAAAAGTGGGTTGCTCTAACTCATAGATAGAAAACAAACTGATGGTTGCCCAATTGGGGGAGGCAGTGGGAGGGCCTTGAAAAATATGAAGGGATTAAGAAATATAAATTGGGCCCTGGACAGTGTGGCTCAGTTGGTTGGAGCATCATCTCATACACCAAAAGGTTGCAGGTTCAATTCCAAGTCAGGGCATATAGCTAGGTTGTGGGTTTAATCCCAGGTCTGATGCTGGGTTCGGGCATGCACGTGGGGCAGCCAATTGATGTTTCTCTCTCATGTCTCCCATTCTCTCTCTCTCAAATCAATTTTTTTTAAAAAAAGAAGTACAAATTGGCAGTTATAAAAATGTAAAGTACAGCATAGAGAATATAGTCAATAATATTGTGAAGGACTTCTGGCCAAGATGGAGGCATAGGTAGACACACTGTGCCTCTTCACACAACCAAAAGAAGGACAACAACAAATATAAAAACAAAAACCAACCAGAACTGACAGAAAATCGAACTGTATGGAAATCCAACAACCAAGGAGTTAAAGAAGAAACATTCATCCAGACCGGTAGGAGGGGCGGAGCCGGGCAGCCAGGCGGAGAGGACTCATGGCAAGGTGGCGGCTGGAGGACTGGGGTGGGCAAGGCAGCAGATTGCAGACCAGGCGGTCCCACATTCACGTGCAGATAAACTGGGAGGAAGAACAAGGGAGAGAGACAGACCACGTAACCCAGAGCTCCAGCGGGGATATAAAGCCTCAAACCTCTAACTGAAAACACCTGTAAGGGTTGAGGCAGCAGCGGGAGAAACTCCCAGCCTCAGAGGAGAGGTCTTTGGAGAGACCCACAGGGTATTAGAATGTTCACAAGCCCACCCACCCGGGAATCAGCACCAGAAGGGCCCAATTTGATTGTGGATAGTGGGAGAAGTGACTGAAAACTGGCAGAGAGTGGAGCAAGCGGCTCTGTTCCCTCTAGGACCCCTCCCCCACAAACAGCGTCACAACCCAGCGATGTGGGTTGCCCTGCCCTAGTGAACATGTAAGGCTCCACCCCTTACTACGTAACAGGCGTGCCGACACACACACACACACACACACACACACACAAAAATGGCCCAAATGAAAGAACAGATCAAAGCTCCAGAAAAAATACAACTAAGTGATGAAGAAATAGCCAACCTATCAGATGCACAGTTTAAAACACTGGTAATCAGGATGCTCACAGAATTGGTTGAATATGGTCACAAATTAGAGGAAAAGTGAAATAAAGGAAAATTCACAGGAAACCAACAGTGATGGGAAGGAAACCGGGACTCAAATCAATGGTGTGGACCAGAAGGAAGAAAGAAATATTCAACTAGAACATAATTAAGAATAAGAATTCAAAAAAAATAAGGAGAGGCTTAGGAACCTCCAGGACAACTTTAAATGTTCCAACATCTGAATCATAGGAGTTCCAGAAGGAGGAGAGGAAGAGCAAGAAGTTGAAAAATTATTTGAACAAATAATGAAGGAGAACTTCCCCAATCTGGCAAAGGAAATAGACTTCCAGAGAGTCCAGGAAGCTCAGAGAGTCCCAAAGAACCCAAGGAGGAACACACCAAGGCACATCATAATTAAATTACCCAAGATTAAAGATAAGGAGAGAATCTTACAAGGAGCAAGAGAAAAGGAGACCGTTACCTACAAAGGAGTGCCCATTAGACTATCAGCTGATTTCTCAAAAGAAACCTTGCGGGCAAGAAGGGGCTGGAAAGAAGTATTCCAAGTCATGAAAGGCAAGGATCTACATCCAAGATTACTCTGTCCATTTAGAATGGAAGGGCAAATAAAGTGCTTCCCAGATAAGTTCAAGTTAAAGAAGTTCATCATCACCAAGCCCTTATTATATGGAATGTTAAAGGGACTTATCTAAGAAAAAGAAGATAAATATGAACAGTAAAATGAGAACAAACTCACAACTATGAACAACCGAACCTAAAAACAAAAACAAACTAAGCAAACAACTAGAACAGGAACAGAATCACAGAAATGGAGACCACATGGAAGGTTATCGGTGGGAGAGTAGGAAGGGGGAGAGAGGGGGAAAAGGTACAGAGAATAAGTAGCATAAATGGTGGGTAGAAAATAGAAAGGGGGAGATTAAGAATAGTATAGGAAGTGTAGAAGCCAAAGAACTTATATGTATGACCCATGGACATGAACTAAAGGGGGGGAATGTGGGTGGGAAGGGGTGTGTAGGGCAGAGGGGAATCATGGGGGAAAAAAAAGAAAAAAATATTGTGAAAACTGTGTGATGTCAGATGGGTATTAGACTTATCAGGGTGATAACCTTGCAAGTTATGTAAAGGTCTAATTACTATGTTGTACACCTGATGCTAATATAATATTGTATGTCAACTGTAATTGAATTTTTTTTAATTTTAAAGAAAAGTAGGTTGTCTCATCAGCAATTGGAAGTACACAAACTGATCCAGTCTTCCTGGAGATATCTTGGCAGTTTCTATTAAAATTACTAACAGCCATCTTTGCCTTAGCAGCTCTGTTTCCAGAGATCCATTATACTAACAAAAATACTCACATCTGCCCACAGAAGCACATACCAGGGTGTTCACTGAACATTATAAAACAATGAAAAGTTAGAAGCAGCCTAAAAGTCCACTGGTGGGGGGAGGGATCGCTAAATAAAAAGTAATACCCCATGCTATGGAATACTTCATATATAGCAGTTAAAAATAATGAGATAGAGCCCTGGCTGGTGTAGCTCAGTGGATTGAGTGTGGGCTTGTGAATCAAAGGGTCACTGGTTCGATTCCCAGCCAGGGCATGTGCCTGGGTTGCGGACCAGGTCCCCAGTGGGGGACATGTGAGAGGCAACCACACATTGGTGTTTCCCACTCTTTCTCCTTCCCTTCCCCTCTCTATAAAAATAAATAAATACATTCTTTAAAAAAATAATAATGAGATAGATCTGTATATATTCATTCAGCAGTATCTCCAAGCCATATGTTTTTAAATTACATTTTTAATTAGAAAAGTAAGTTTGCAGAAAAATAAGGTTTGTGTGCAAAGATAAACATGCATTCCCAAAACTGTGTATTTGTTTATGTATGACATATATGAGATCTGTCCAGAAGGTATCCAGCCATATAATATGAAAAATAGAGACATTTATTAAAGAAGATACCAGATACGAGAAACATTGTACACGGGACAATGACACCTCAGTCCCCTTCAAAGTAGGCACCTTGGGACCTCACACAGTTCTCCCTATCGCCATCAGCTGTCCTGTCATATTTTCCTGAATCTCATCAACAGTCTGAAATCTCTTCCCTTTCAAAGGTGATTTCAGTTTTGGGAAAAGTCAGGAGTCACAGGGTACCAAATCTGGACTGTATGGGGGCTGAGTCACATGGGTGATTTGATGTTTTACAAAAAAACTGCACAAACCATGATGTATGAGCTGGTACGTTGTCATGATGAAGCTGCCAATCACCATTTGTCCATAGCTGTGGCCTTCTGAATCATCCAAATAGTTTACATGGAGAATGTTCAAGCTTAATGCAAAATTTGATGCAGATTTGTTGCTCTACTCACTCAGTCATTTCGAATGTGAAGGCCACACAGTACACATCCTCACTCAACAGTGTCTACCAACCCCACTGACTAGTACAGTGAAGCCGTCATTGTTCACACATGCACATTCCAGTCCACTCTCCTTGGCTGCCAGGTTACATCGATGTCGTGCAAACTTTTCTCATTATATTAATGATGGCTGGACTTTTTCCGGACAGACTTTGTGCATGTATGTAAATGCAGAGGCAATGATCAGAAAGGATACCCAGTTAACTGACCATGGCAGTAACCTCTGGGGAAAATTCTGGAAAGGGTGCTTCATCTATATTCCTTACAGCAAAAGGCACTTGTAGCTTACTTTTGAAATTTAAAATAAAGGTACATTGACTGAATTAATAAAGGCATCAGCAATGAAACTTGATATACACACATGAGGAACCAAGAGTCTTATCCACATCTTTGGCAATAATTCTGCTTTGGCAAATGTCACAAGGATTTGCAGACTGGCTCGAGTCTTTCATTTCACAGAGGTAAGGAACGATGGCCATGGCCCAAGCCATAGCTGCCATAGAAAGATCACAAAAGGTTAATGGAAAGCAGAGAGTGGCAAGTTGACTGTGTGTTCTTGCCTGACTTGTAATTTGTGGGCTTAGAGACAAGTCCAGGCCCAGGAGGTTCTGGCTGTACCTACAGACCCTGGACTCAGTCCCAGCGATTAATGGCAAATACTGAGTGATGGGTGATGCTAATAGTCACATCAGGCAGCCCTCTGCTGTGGTGAGAACCCTGCCTTGAACATTTCCTCATTTGTTCCTTATTGTAACTCTGAGAGGTAGTTCTGTTGCTATCCCCGGGTCACATTTGACCTTCATGATGACCCTGTGAGGGCTGTGCTCCCCACTGCAGGCGTGAAAACTTAGAGATGTAACGTGCCCAAAGCCACATAACTGGTTAACAGCAGAGCAGAGACTGGACTCTGGATTTTCTGGGATTTTTCTGCTAAAACACACAGACAGTAACTGCTTTTCCCACCCACGTTTGTGCTCTCACACCCAAGCCCAATTATTCACACTTGGGAGCACCCATACCCCACATGGTTACACTGGCACACTTGCCTAGTCACACTTGCTCTCTCAAAGACCAACACATTCACACTCACACTAGTGCATACACTCAGCCTCACCGGCACACACCTACACGCACCACAGACACACACTCTCAGTCTCGCTCACACAGGCACAACTCTCATAAGCCCCTGGTGGTTCTTCCTCCTTCCCAGAGGCCAGGTCTCTAATCTTGACCTTGACCTCACTGAAAGCGTTTTTTGGAGGGTGAGTCTGGGCCTCTGTGGAGTGGCAGGGAAGCAGATTTCTGAACCCCACAACCCACCTCCCATCCTTCCACCTGCCACATTGTGGCTCCAGCCCAGGGGCAGAGGCTGCCTGTGTTTGGGCAGCAGCCAGGACTAAATGAGTAAGAGAGGCCAGAACAGAGATCAGAATAGAAACCCATGACATCCAGACCCTCCTCAGGCCATCCTGAGCCTGGTGCAAAAACCTTGGGCTCAGAAGCCAGGCCTATGGGGTTTGAATACAGTTCTATACCTCCTAGTAGGATGATTTGGACAATTTGCTTCACCTCTCTCTCTAAGTCTCTGCTTCCTCACCTGTAAAGCTGGGCTGCTTCTCTGCCTGCCTTGCAGGACTAATGTGAAGACAAAATTGCAGGAGCATCTGGCACAACACATAGAAAGTGTTCAATAAATGGGAGCTGTTGTTACTGTCATTATTATCACTGTTATTAAAAATGCCCCTAGCAGTGGCTCGTTGCAGAGATTGGCCAGTGGGCAGATGAGCTGAGGTGATCTTTCCAGGGCAGAGCAGAAAGGCAGGGGTGGGGGCAAGGCAGGTACTGGGGTGAGAAGCCAGAGAGGGCAGCAGTGAGTGAGGGAGCTCCTCCCCGAGGGGGGCAGGCACAACTGGAAGCAGGTGTTGAGCATGGCCTGTGCAGGGTCCCCTGGTTCAGAGGGCAATTCCTGTCTTGCCACAGAGGCAGGTGGGAGCTGGGGGCCTGGTCTTGGATGCCTGACATTCCATCTCTCTGAAGCCCTAGATAGAAATCAGGCCCACCCATCAGCACTGCCTCCATTTTCCCTCCTTATCTCCATCCCTGGTACCTCAAACAGGCATCACGTCTGACCTACCCCGCTCCCTGAGAAGCCACTGTGTTCTCCAGGCACCCCAGAGGGGCTTGGAGGGCTGGAATTTTTCTGCCTGGGAAAAATGCCCAGTCAGACTGGGAAGCATTTTCTGCTAATTGACCTTGAGATGGGAAACTGAGGCACAGGGCCCCAATCTGAGTCACAGGGTGAGTCCAGCAGAGCTGGGGTTGGAATCCCTGACTTTTACTTCCAATACTAGACTACCAGGCCTGAGATGGACTACAAAGGCCTCCATGGCCTGGACTGAGGAGTCAAGATCTGCACCTTCCGGAGGTAGGGCCAGACTTAGTCAGCAGCTGAGGAAAGATGAGGCTTTTCCAAGGCAACTCCAGGACTCTGTTTGATGAGACCGCAGGGAAGTGGGAGATGGGGGGGACCTTGAGGCCAGGACTGCACTGTCTGTGGCCTGGGCCCCGTCGAGGAGGCCAGTTACCCAGGCCCCTGCTCCCCAGGGCCCCATCACTAGGAGCAGTTCTCATCGCCTCCAGGCCCAGTCAGATCCCCCTCTACCAGTCCCCCTGGCACCAGCCAGTCTGAGCCTCCCCCACCTCTGACGCCGGAGGCGTTTGTTTTGGTATCTGCAACGACTGTGGTCAGAGCATAATTGGGACTGAAACACCCACTCGGACCCCCTGAAGGATAAACAAGCTGGGCTGGGGCAGTCCTGGAACTGATGTGAAGACAGATGTGAAGACAGCGGGTCCCGGGAAGCCAGGCAAACTGGGTGTGGAAGGGCTGGCAGGGAAGGGAGGGAGACCAGGTGGAAGGAGAGGGAGGAGGCCAATGGCATCCTACTTCTAGGGCAGCTGCTGCCAGGAGATCAGCATTCTGATGCCAACTAGGAAAGCCTTCCCACCCAGTCACACTGGTCTATGGCTGCCCTCAGGAAGCTTCAGGTCTAACAGGACATTCTCCCTGCTCTGAGGAAGTCTCTTGTGTGGACTTCAGGAAGCTTGTTAACACCTCCATTCCCTGGACCCCATCTCCATGGCCTGCGGTGCAGTAGGTCTTCAGGACCAAGTGTCACACTTAGAGAAACGCTGGTCTTCACTGATGGGGAGGTCTTGACCTTGCCTTCAAGGAGCCTGAGAACAGGAGATAGGGCTCTGCCTGGGGCTTGGAGTTCCCAGCAGGTCACATATGTCCTGGAGGCAGGAGGGACACTCCAGGATCCCAGCTAATTAATAGCTGCAGAAAGCTGGGGGGAGGGGTTTACTATAAGGACACCTAGGCAAGAACTGCCAAGGAGACGGATGTTGTATGTTCCCATTGTTTTCCTAGGACTCCAGTTGAGGTAGCTGGGGCTAAAGGAGGCTTGGCTGTTCTTCAGAGTCTGGTTCTGCCAGCTCTACCCTTGGGACTCCTAGCGTTTAAAGGGCCAGAGTCCTGCATCTAAGGTGGAAGCAGCTCCTTGACTAGGTGGCAACACAATACCATGCAGAGCTCTACCCAGCCTCCACAGATGATGTAGGACCATGCCCTCAAGGAGTCTGTGGGGGCTGAGAGACTTAGAGAAGGGTCCAGCTGGGGATCGCTAGCAAGTCCAGTGTTGCAGCCACAAGTCTCCTGAATCTTAGGTCGCAGCTCACTCTGTACGGAGGAGGGAAGGAATAGGTCTCCTAGGGGGACACAGGTCCTTGAGTAAAATTGGCCTGAGCAACTCACAGGCCTGTGGGATTGAATGGTCAGACTGGAGGATCAGTGAGTGCTCAGATGCTGTCAGTTGGGCTTTGCTGGACCCCTCACTGATCATATTATACCAGTAGTTCCTGTATTGGCTGCTTCCAAGGGTCTCCCAGCCAAGAGACAGGGATTGGGAAAGTGATGGGCTTGAGCTTGGGAAGGAGAGCCTTGGCTGGCTGCATTTCAGGGGAGCTGGCCCAGGGCCAGTGAAGCTGGGACCGGCTGTATTCTCCCCCATCGGAGCCCCACTGCTCACACACAATTCCTGGGCCCTCAGCCCTTCTCCTGAGACCATCCCCTTTGAGGTTGCTGCCATGTGTGGTTTGACGTGGAAGGCGGGTCCTGTGTTTTGGTCCCACTGAGGCTAAGGGCTCCTACCCTCAGCAAGACTCCACCTCCACCTAGTCCTCATTGCTCTCCTTTCCAAAGATACTTCCTCACCCAAGTGCAGGCCGACTCCCGCTTTCTGGAGCTGCTGTGGTGGGTTTTAGGTCTGCCATCTGGTGGACATTGTCATAACTACTGCCATCACCTTCTCCTGAGGCCTTCTGAGAGAGCAGCACCAACCCCAGGGTAGGACAGGGCACTGCGCAAGGCAGGTCTCTAAGCCCCATGGACACACCCACATCCTGCTTCGTGGGATGAGGAACTCCCTAAAGCTGGGCTTGATTGGCTGCGGAAACTTTCCTGTGTTGGGCAGAAACCTCCAGGTACAGGCTTCTTCAGCGCCAGCCCCGCCCCACCCCTCCCAACCTTAGGAAGCCCAGGGGGCACCCAACGGCTCTCATCCTGTTTCATTCTCCTGTCCAGGCTAGAGAGGTCTCCAAGGTCAAAGTCCTGTTTTCTGGAGCTGAAGAGTTCCTGCATGTGCTCCTGGGTCACACAGAAACCCGTGAACGGGGTCCCTCCCCCTATCCTCCCCTCAGTCCCCTTGCTTGGGGCTCCATGCCTGGGCCAGACCGGTGAACACCCACAGTCCAGCAGGGACCCAGGTCTGACAATCCACCTCAGAGATGGAAGGATGGAAGCCCTCATTACAGGACTCTTCCACGTGCAGGCAGTGGTGAATAATTTATGTACAAGGCGGAGAAGACAATAAATCAGCAGCAATGATTAACATGAGCTGTTTTACGTGTGAGAAAGATCTATGGCAGGAGGCTGCCAGGTTGCTGGTGATTAATGCTGCTGTTTGCATGGGCGTCTGGGCCTTTATATTCAATTATGGGCCCGGAGTGTGTGGGGGGTCCTGGAGATGGCATGGGGAGCCCAGGAAGGGAACAGTTGATGCCCAGGACCAAGGTTGAAGTGACAACAGGTGGCAGTCTATTCCTGTGGGCACCTTTACGGCTGAGAAGGTTAAGTTAGTGGGATGGAATAGTGGCTATTTCTGTAATGAGAGTCACTTTGCCCCTGGGGTTACCTCTAAATGCTAGTCAAGGGGGTGCACTGGGCAGGGGGCAGATGAAAGGAGGCATCCAGAGTCAAATGTTGGGTTTCTAACCCTCTACCCCTTCTGCTCCGCACCCCCATGCTGCCACCACTATCACTCAAGGGGTGGAGGGTTATCGGCGGCCAGCAAGGGTGTGGGGTGGTGGCTAATGCTGTAGAAAGTTCCCCGTCAGCAACAGAGCCAGGGAGCTAGGTCCCTATCTCCACATTCTACTCGTGGATGGTAGCAGCAGAGCAGGCTGGGAAAGAACGCCCCGGGTGCCCTCCTCCCAGCTGACCTGGGAAGCCCTGGAAGGCGCCCTCCCTAGATTCCCACACTTGGGCCTCCTGTCCTGAGCCAGCTCCAGCTGGCCCCCGTCAGTGCCGGGGGCTCCAAAGACCAGTGGCGGCTTTGGGGTTAAGCGATTTCCCCCTGCCCAGCGCCTCCCAGTCCAGGCTACTATGAGCTCCTTCCTCCTACTCCTCCTCTTCAGTGACCCCTGTACAGTGTGGCCCTGCCTTCCCTCAGGACCCAGGGGTTATTAGGTAGCGCAGGGTGGGTGTGGGGGTTCTTCTGGGAGCTGGGCTGACAGCTCCCCCAGCCTGCTGGGAGCCTGCCCTGAGTCATTCTACCCACAGTCCAAGGCTTCAGAATTCCAGGCCCAGGGTGGGAGGAGGTGCTGAGAGAAAAGGAGAAGGCAGCATCATCCCTTTGGTTGGGGTGGGCGGGATGGGGCACAAGGGGAGGCTGGCAGGGACAGGCCAGAGCTTCTGGCTAGAGAGAGAGTCTCTGGTCCCTCTCCTCCAAGCTCTCACTGCCTGCACTTCCCGCAGCTTTGTGAGAAGGAGTTCCGTCACCATGCTGCGTGTCTCTGTGTGAGAGCCCCTGCGGGTGTGGAATTACGTGTCTGCCTCCGTGAGTGTCTGGGTCTGCAGCTGTGTGTGTCTGTGTGTCTGCACACCTGTTGTGTCTCCGTGTGAGTGCCTGTGTGGTGAGAATGTGAGCACACACACTTGAAGCTGCCTCGCTCACAGCCCTGTCTGGCCCATCACTCGGCGACAGCAGTCTTTCTTAGCCCCTAATCCCCTGTTTGCCTGGCTCATCCCCTGGACTCCTTAGGACTCCATTAATGAGCCCTGGCCGCCCCAGGACAAGCCCCAAATTAACCCCACTGCTGACCCTGACATGGACACCTATAATTAGGCCAGCAGTGGCTGAGGCAGAGAAGGCCCTCGGGCTCAGTGGAGCGAGGGCAAGGCTGGGCTGGGACAGGGTGCCTAATGCCCAGGAATGCTGTAAAAATTGTGCCTGGCTCCAGGGCCCCCTGCCTGGCTCACCTCTAATACCTCTCAAAGCCTCCCAGACGGAGCTCCAGGGAGATTACCGTGTAAAGGGGCCTGGGAGGTGGGCAGGGCTGCTCAGGGGGCCCACCCTGCTGGCTCTGGGCTGGGGAGGCTTTGTGGAGGGGGAAAGCTGCCCCCCGCCCACCCCCGGCCCCGTGGCCTCAGAGCCCAGAAGCCAACCACAAGGTACTAGCAGTCCAGAATCCATGCCCATGACAGCAGTTGCCCAGAGAAGAGCCAAGTCCAGGCTGGCTGGTGCACCCCCCACCCAGGGCCAGCCCCTCTCCCCTCAACTTGTTTTGTTTGCTCTGTGCAGCATGTCCGGTAGCTCCATCCGCATTAACCCCTGACCCTGACTGTAACTCTTCTTCCCTGCTGACAACTGTGTTTACCCAGTGGCTTTCTCAGGCACAGAGCGGAGGGCTCACACCTTGCCCCTCCTGCCCGGGCTCTCCCAGGGAAAGCTACATTCTGCTTGAGACTCCCGGACCCCAGGAGCTTCTAGAAGAACCCATGAGTGCTGGTGCAACTGATGTGGCTGCAGCTAAGGGCTGGGAGGCAGCAGCCACCCCACTTCGGGAGTGGGAGTAGATTGGTACCATCATCTCAAAGTGCAATCTGGCCAGAGCTATCAAAACTTTTCATTGAAAATATATCATTTGACACAGTAATTCCACTTCTAGGAATGTGTCTGCGTACGCCCCACAGTTGTGCTCAGAGGAATATATCAAGAGAATTTATTGTAGCACGGTCTGAGCCAAAGAATAGGAACGTTCCAGGTGTCCACCTGGAGGACCAGCTAAGTCACGAAGCTGGAGCAATGGAGTGGTGCGCAGCCATTCAGAAGAGCAATCTGCGTGTTCCCGCTGAGAATGACCTTCAAGGCATAAGGATAGCAAGGTGCAGATAAAAAGCAGAGTACAGAATAGTGAAGAATATGCCATCATTTGGGGGAGGGGTAAGAAGGGAAATACGCAAACAAGGCTTCACATACCTTTGAAAATATCTTTTTAAAAAAAATCTGCAAGGAGTAGCAATGACGTTGCCCAGGAAAAGGAACCGAGGGCAGGAGTGGGGAGGGGATGAAGCCCCACTGCTGTGCTCGAGGTTTTTGAACTCTGTACATACTTTACCTTTCAAAAGTAAACAAATTTTTTATACATGCAGAAATAAGTAAAGTGCATATATCCTGGGGCCCAAGTGCTCTATTTCCAGAAATCTAAATCACAGAAACACACAAGTTCACCAAGATCGTACAAGGATGGGCTGTCGTGTAAATGTCATCTGCTGGAAACAAATGTTCATCAGTAGGTAATTGTTTAAGTAAATGGTGGTGTATTCAGGCTGTAGAATACTGAGTGGCCATACAAAAATGAAATAGATCTACACGTCCTGGCATGGAAACACTACAAAGGCAAATGTAAGAGGATAAAGCACATTGCAAAACTGTACAAAAATATCATTCCACCTTGGCTGGTGTAGCTCAGGGGGTTGAGCACGGGCTGAGAACTGAGGGGTCACCAGTTTGATTCCTGGCCAGGGCACATGCCTGGGTGGCAGGCCAGGTCCCCAGGACGGGGCATGTAAGAGGCAACCACACATTGATATTTCTCTCCCTCTCTTTCTCCTTCCCTTCCCCTCTCTCTAAAAATGAATAAATAAAATCTTTAAAAAATATATCATTCCATTTATATTTTTAAAAAGAATAAAGAAAAGAAAACTCTATGTTTCCCTGTGTACATGTGTATTACATAAAGTTATCCCCAAAACTGGAAAAATAAACAGTAAATTGATGACAGAGGGGAAAACTGCATGGGGAGATTCACTATATATGTGTTTGAATATATATACAAGAAGACTTCAAGCATTTTTTTGTAAGATTACAAAGTAAAATAAATGAAAGGTCGAAAAACAACTACAGCATCGCAGTCAGCCATCTACTTTCCTCCCAGAGCATTAGCTTCTGGAACCAGCTGCTATTATCCTCATGTTGCAGAAGGGGAAACTGAGGCTGAGAAAGGTTCTGCCACTTAGCCAAGGTCACACAGCAAACCCAACCCAGAGTCAGGCCCCCCAAACTCGTAACTTGCCCATGCCATCTCTCTCGGGAGTGCAGTATCTTCTGGAGGTGCTCTAAGCTTCTTCCAGAGCGTGGACATCTGCGCTGGTGTCAATCATTTCCCCCAGGATACCAACATACAGCACATAGCAAACCCCCATCCCTTTCTGTCCACCTCACCCACTCCAGCCCCCAGAGGACATACTGTCGAGTCCAGGCAGGAGTGGGCTCCAGAAGCCGATGCAGCTCCCGGCCTTGGCACCGCTGCCAGCTTTCTTGTCACCTGCTCCTGTTCTGGCTCCTTCCACCAGTAAGAGCTCAGTATCCATTCCCCACCAACACCTACCCCCCGCCACAGAGCACCCCCTTAATTACACTTAATGGCAAAGACCATAAGAGCTTTATTAAACTTTATTATGGACCCAATTAGTAGCTAATGTCCCATGACTGCTATCCCCCCCCCCAATAATCCCATTAAACATAATGAAGCAGCCTTCCCCTCTCCCCTGCTGGATAGGGGCCGAGGGGACAGGGAAATCCATCTTCCTGGGCCTCATTCTGCCCCCTCAGGCCCTTTGGACACCAGCTCAGGCCCTGAGATTTCTGGGGACCAGGGCTGGGTAAGCAGGGACAGAGATTAACCAGCCAGAATTTTGATGCCAGCTATTGAGCTCCCCCCAACACGAGTGCAGAGGCACGTACCCTCACATGAATATACACAGGCTGGCTGATGTCCAAACACTCCTTTCTCAAAACAGGGATGCGGGAACACACAGCCCTCAAGCACAACCTGGTCCAGCGGACTCTCCCAGCCTTGTCCAAGAGCTCCTCAGAGTGGGGATGTCCAAGTGGAGGGCCTCTGCCCAGGCTTCTCACAGTGTGAGGGGTGGGGAGCTGGGAGGCAAGGGAGACTGAGGATGAGGAGGGAATGTCTGCTCTGAAGCCTACACCTTCACCACGTGCCAGGCTCCGCCCCGCGTTAGCGATGGTTTCACATATTAATTCAGCACCCACCACGTACAGTGCAATGAATAGGCACAGCGCAAGGCCCTCTCTGCCACCTCACCTGAACATCATCACGACCCAAGGAAGCAGGTATTATTTCCCACTCTACAGATGAAGAAACTGAGGCACAGAGAGGCGGCCAGTTTCTAAAAGAGTTGTTCTACATGACTTGCCTTTGAAGACCTCCCCTCTCTCCTTCCCCGGAAACACACCCTTCTCCATCCTAAGGCAGGATAAGCTGAGATCATGAGGATAATTTTCTGTTACCTACAGGTGGAGAACAATGGTTTGAAGGACCATCGTAGTGATCACAATAAGACAGTCCTTGGGGGTCTGATTCCATGTCGACCTTGATGGGGGTGAAAGGACTAGAAACCAGAGAATACCCCCATCCCCCCAGCCACCAGAAGCCCCTGAGTTACTAGAAACTAGTACCCAGATCCAGGATCTGGCATGAATGAGAAGTCCGGTGGGCGGAAATGAAAGCTGTGTGGGAGCAACCACAACAGGCAAAATCCTCAGCTGCCTCAGCGACTGCACCTTGAGATCTGGTGTCTGAGGGTCTGTCCTGGGGGTGTCCATCCATCCCCATTCCAAGCACAAGAACTGCCTCAAGTTGGGGTGGAGGTGACACATAAAATCTCCAGAGACTTAGGTCCCTCCACTGGGCCTTGGCCCAGATAAGGAGTAAACTCGAGACTGACAGGGTGGAATCAATGGCTGCCCTGAGCACGGGGGTGGGAGCTCAGGAAGAGAGACCCTTGAACCTTTGCTTGGAAACAGGCTCCCTGTTCCCACTCCCCCTCCCCTGGGCTGGCCCAGCCTGGAAGCAGCCACTTGAAATGGGTCCCAGGGAGCCTGGGAGAGGGGCTGGCCTGGCTCCAGCCTCCAACTCCTGACACCCCAGCCAGCCCCACTTCCCCAACCCGCCCTGGGCCCAGCCCCAGTGGGGTCAGGAGGTGAGAGGGAGAGCTTTCTCTCTAGAACCATCCAAGCCAGGATCCATTCCTCCCCAAACACACACCCAGCATGGCATCTCTCCAATTGGTCCATCCCTGGGGAGGGTGGGGAATGTATGCAAGTCAGCACCTTCTCCTTTCCCAAGAGGCCACGGGGCCTGAGGAGGGGGCCAATTCTACTACCTGGGGTTACTCCAGGGCAGGGCACTGGGGAACCTCCCCGGGTGGGGCCCCTATTCTTCCCTTTGCCCTGGATGAGTGTGCTCTGACACCGAGCCCCCCACCCCACCCTCTGAACAAACAGCACCACCCTCCTGACACCCAGAGGCATCTGGTGCCCGAGTAACCTCAGCTAGAGATATCCAGAATCAGCCAACAGGAATCAGGGGGGAAACTTGGTAGGGATGGGGTCAGGGTGGAGAGCAGGTAAAATTGGGGGACCTTGGGAGAAAGTCAGCTTGTGCCGAGGCTCTGGGTAGGGGCTGGTATTGGCTTTCCTATTTCCTGGCTTGCACACTTAAGCAGGTCTCCCAACCTCTCTGCACCTCAATTTTTCACTTGTAAAATGGGGCTGAAAATAGAACCTACTACCTAGGGTTTTTTGTGAGCATCAAAGTTGTAACATATATAAAATGCTTAGCAGATATCTGAAGATACTTAGAACACAATAAATGAGAGTTTTTGTGTTGTCTGTAGGGATGGGGTTGTCCCTAGATTGGTAATAATAATAACAATAATAACAGAAAACACTGTCAGAGCATTATAAGAACCATGGCCCCCTCAACTAACCTTATGCTTGGTTTTTACTGAAGAAGGAGGAGTGGATTCGAGTCTCTCCACCCCAGGCCTCCAAGGCCTCCCCTAGCTATATAGCTCACACCGGCAGGACAATCTCAGAGGGCTGGTTCAGCCCCAGCTCACTCCCAGTAAACCTAAAGCTTCCCCATCACATCTTCTCATGTGGCCCCCCCCCACCCCCTCACACACACATACGCGCATGTGTGAACACACACACAATGTTCCCTCTTACCCCTGCTTTCCCTGGAGCAAAGAGGAAGAAAGAGATATCAGAGTTTGAAGGATGTAAAAATTAGCTGGAGCTGAGAGAGGTGTCAATTTCAAGACACTGCTCCCACCCCCACTCCTTCTCTGCCCAAGGGATGGTGTTTCCACAAGTCTCTGCAGAGAGACCCCCACCCCACTCCCAGGTGCGGACTGACACTGTCAGGCGGGGAAGACAGTGAGCGGGAGAGGGCATGGCTTGCGAGGGAGAGCAGCTGCCCCAGCCCGGGGGCCTAACCCAACCCACCCAGTGTCCGGATTCAAGGCCAGGGTGGAAAGAGGCCAGAGGGGGTGGTGAGCTTCACTCGGATCCAGCTTTCTCAGCCAGAACTGAGTGTTATGGGCTGAGCCAACTTGTTGGGGAGCAACTCCTCCCAAGAGGCAAAAGGAATCTAGGACGTTGCTCTTTATCTCAAAGTACCTTCCCAGCCCTCTGGCCTGTCTGAATGTCTTGTTGGACTCTCGGCCTCGATTTTCCCACCTCTCAAAGAGGGCCAGGCAAGTGTGGCTACTTGCTCTGCTTTCTGGGAGTGGTCAAATGGAGCAATGGGCGGGAACTCTGGGAGTGAAGGCCCTGGCAGAGAGCCAGTCCTCTCATCCTGTCTCTGTCATCGTTAACAGACACAATTATTATTATTCGGAGAGATGGGCCAGAGGTGGTCAGGGACATGGTTGGGGTGAATGAAATGAAAAAGTCCTTGGTATGTGCCGTCTCGCCAGGTTAATACTCCTGCCTGTCGGACTGACAGCTGCAAGATTGATTACCCAGGCCTCCCGCTCTTTATAACTCGATCAGTCGAATTAATCTCTGGCTGTCGGCCCATCTGATGCCTGAATCACAAATTTAATTTGGAGGTGTATGGCTCCTCCCCCATCCCGTCTCCTCCTTCCTGGAGAACCCCCTTCCTCCTCAGTCCATCCTGTCCCCTTCTTCATTTTCCTTCCCTTTCTCCCCACTTGTCTTGCTCCCCAGGTTCCTGCTCCTCCTGCTCCTGCTTCCCACTCCACCTCTCAGGCCCCTCAAGGGGGCAGTGTGTGGAGGGCAAGGGAGAGGGGTGTCAGCAAGCCCCTCTGTCCAGGCCAGGGGAGGGGTCGTGCTCACCCCCCACTGGGCAGGGTGCCCACCACACCATGCTCCACCCCAAATGGAGAAAGGCTTAGCTGACACTAAGTAAGACATATTAATGTACTAAAGACTTAATGAAGTTGGGGGGGGTGAGGGGTGGAAAGTGCTTGCTTTATTAGTTTATGGCCGATTAATGGGGACGCCATTACCGTGATGGAGATGGATTGCTGCTGTCAGCAGCCTGGGCTGAGGGCCGGCGGCTGCTCCTTTCCTCGGGTGGTGGGTGCCCCGAACAGCGTCAGAGAGAACTTTATTAGAAGCGCCTATAGGATCCCACTTGGGGAGGCCCTGAGGCCAGGCTGGAGGGATGGGGGCTGGGGCTCAACTCTGGGCTTCGTGAGGGAATTCCCAGGGGTCAGTGTCTGGGTACACATATCGGTTGAGAACTCACCCAAAGACACTGGGGCAGGGAAGAGGCCAGGCTCTGGACTTGCATCCAGCAGGGGCTCCATAACACCCTTGGAGGAAAGGGAGGGAGGAAGCTAATGAGACCGAATACCCAGGACCCAGTGGATCTGCCTGAGACCCTTCCCAGGAAAGGGAGTGAAGAGCAAGGGAAGTGAGCCCTATTTCTTCTGTCTTTCCTCAGAGGGGGACAGTGCACAGAGACCCCAGGTCCACTAGCCCAGAGGACAGGGATGCCAATCTCAGGCAGCAGTCTGCCCTCACCAGCCAGACACCACCCCATGCCCTTCTGCTGGAGTGGAGGAAAAAGCCATGTGCCTCAACCACCTACCAGGCAACCAGTGGGAAGCAATGGAATGGAGAACGAGGAAGGTGAACTTCGGGGTGGGCAATGCGAGGTGGGGGAAGACACTACCTATCCTCTAGGCTTTCTTAGGCCTGGGGGCTGGGGGATCCCAGCCATCTGACGCACGGACCCAGACACACCCTCAGTGGCTCCCCCTCCCCCACAGGTCCTTCTCATGCCCACGACCCCAGACCTCTTTTGCTTTTTATGAAGAGGGAGAACTAAGGTCTGGATCTAACAGCTCTGCTCCAGGAGCCACTTTCCATTTGGAAGATCCCAGGCCCCAGGGTCTTCTATGAGCTCATACCTCTTAGGAGTGTATGACGTTTGACGTGGCCGTTTTGGTGCAGGAACATTAAACTTTTCAGAACTTTTTCATTGTTATCCAGTGATGTCCAAAACAAGAACTCCCCAGCCCCTCCCCAACCCCACTCTGTCCTACACCCCCAACCCCATCCCCCACAACCCCAGCCAGTCCCTGAGAGGAATCAGGGATGAAAAACGAGATTCCAGGATGGGCTCAGAATCAGTCTGTCGACCAAAGTACATGGTACTGAAAATACATTTTTATATTTTGACACAAGCTAGGCCAAATAACTGGCAAAATCACAGAGTCAAAATGCCCTCTTTGGTCCATTTGTCCTTCTTCCCACCGCGTGTGTGACTACACGTTGGCGCATGGGCCTAGCTCCACAGGTTACACCGCGTGTCGGAGTGCCAGCCTGGGGTCTGAGTGTGCTGTGTGTCCACATGCCCCTCCAGGGCCTGCATCTGTGTGTGTTGGGTTTCTGCCTGCATCACCGTGCAGACAGGCCTTCCTGGAGCACCAAGGCCACCACTCCGTGACTGCACAGGCCTGTGAGGGCCAACCATTAGTTCAGGGGTCACCACCCAGGCTCACCTCCCCAGGTAGGAGCTACCTGCTCAGCCTAACTGGGAAATAAATACCCTGTTTCTGAGAGTAATTTAATTATTGGCTCCTGTGGACTAGTGGGTAATTAAATTCCGTAGCTCCCAAAGTAATTAATTGCTATGCAAATAGTAATGCCCTCTGCTTTGGAGAAGAGGATCTCGGCCTGGGTTTGCCCTGCAATTAGAAGCTAATAATTACCCTGTCAGTTCCCAGCTTCTGCCGGGTAATTACCTGCTGAAGCGCCACTGGTCACTGAGGGCCATTCCCATCACCTGCTCCTGTGGCTCTGGCTCTGGTGGCCCCAACAGCCAGAACAGGGCATCCCTGGAGCACTGATCGATCTTGAGATCCTTCCCATCCTGCACCATATCCAAAACCTCAGCAGCCTCAGACAGACACCCTTACTTCTGATTAAGAACAACTAAGGATGGACCCTCTCTAGCCTCCCTTTGCTAAGGGAAATAGAGCCTCAGCTCCTAGGTATATAAATTCCTGTTAACTAGGCTCAACCAACCTACACTGAGAGATTCCTAGCTGGTGGGAACTATCCTAAAGAGTATCTAACAGTTAATCTTCATCAGAATCATTTTTTGATGTGTCAACTAATGGAGCAACAAGAATGGAAGAGAGGGCAGCAGCCACTTTGTAACAAAGATACACCTTCTCCCAGTTATTCAAGCAAACATGAGATCCTGTTGAAAAGGGATTTCGAAGATGTAATTAAAGTCCCTAATCAGTTGACTTTAAAATAGGGAGATTATCTTCTGTGGGCCTGTCCTGATCAGGTGAACCCTTAAAAGGGCCTGAGTTCTTCCCGGTGATGGCGAGTGCAAATAGCAACTGGGCCCACTATTGCTCTTCCCTCACCTGATCGTCCTTTCCTGACTGCCGGTGGACAACAGCTTTGCCAGTGCCCAGGGTTCCAGCTTGGTCCTGGTCTTTCCTTCTAGATGACCTCATCTTCAGATTCTGGACTTGCTTAGCCAACCTCCACAATTGCAGAAGCCAATTCCTTATGATAAACCTCTGTCCTGGGTTCTCCGCCTGCCTGATACACCCCCTTTTCAGAGATAAGGAAATTGGAATCAGATGCAAACCAGTGGCTGACCAAAAAATCCATACCTAGTAAGTGGGAAAACAAAGTTTGAAGCCAGGCCCCCAATTATGTTACCACCTCCCACTCAACAGCAGGACGTGGCTTCAGGTCCCAAGTCCCAGGCAGGTCATACCTGTGTCTAAGTGGGAAAGCATTTATGGATTCCCACACCTCATAACTCCTAAGTATTGCTGTAGTTCAGATGCTTTTTCATTTCTCATCTGGACCTTGTCTCCTCCATCAGCTCCCAGACCTCTGTCCCAGGATCTGGAAGCTCTCCCTGATTCCTTCCTGAGGACATGGGGCTGAGAATGGCAGCCCGAATGTGCCTTCTGGGCACTGGTCTTTCCCCCACCACCACCACCAAGGAGGAGGAGAGAGAGATGGCACCAGGAGAGCCAGGGGTGATAAACAAGTTCCTCAAACTTCACACGGGATATGGGCAGGAACTACAGGGAAATGTTCAAAATTCTCAGTACCAGGAGATAAAGGCCTCTTGATATCAGTGAGGGCCTCATCTATTTGGGAGAAGCCAACTTGAAGAGATCCCTTACCTCTTCTCCCTGGCTTCACCTAGCCCAGTACCCCCATGGTAGAAGGAAAATAATGGAGTCCCTTGGTCTGGAGTCTGAGCCTTGCCTTCTATTCTCAACCTCTGCTTCTCACTTGCTGCAGGAACTGATGGGAGTCATGCTCCTAGGAGCCTGTGCCTTCATGAGGGGGCAATCCATTGTCTCTTGCTACAGCTAGAACAAAGATGTCTGATCACTTACAAGTTAGCACTCTTTTTAAAAAATATTTTATTTATTTATTTTTAGAGAGAGTGGAAGGGAGGGAGAAAGAGAGGGAGAGAAACAGCAATGTGTGGTGTCCTCTCACACCCCCCCACCACTGGGGACCTGGCCCACAACCCAGGCATGTGCCCTGACTGGGAATCAAACTGGCAACCCTTTGGTTCACAGGTCGGCACTCAATCCACTGAGTCACACCAGCTGGGGCAAGTTAGCACTCTTTAAAAAAATGATTTTGTTAATTTTTTTAGAGAGAGGGTAATTTTCTAGAGTAAGGGAGGGAAAAAGAGAGGGAGATAAGTATTGATGAGCTAGAAAACATTGATCAGTTGCCTCTCACACTCCCCCAACCAGGGACCTGGCCTGCAACCCAGGCATGTGTCCTGACCAGGTATCAAACTGATGACCTTTTAGGTTGCAGGCCAGTGTTCAGCCCACTGATCCATACTGGCCAGGGTGCACATTAGCACTCTTCAGAGAGCACTCAAAAGGGTGGGAGCAATATCTTCCCCATCAGACTGAGGGTTCCCTAAAAGCAGGAGGCCATGTATCTCCCCTCTAAACAGGGACTCCCAAGAGTTGTTTATATTTCCTTTCTATATTCCCCCTCAGTGCCTGGCCCTAAGGTCTGTAAACATGATTCTCAAAAAAAAAAAAAAAAAGTACCTATGAAGAGCCTAGTAGGGCCAGGGGTCTCAGAGCATGGCCAGGGACCGCCAGGCACCCTCCACACACTCTGGCCTCCTGTCTCGGCTGGTGCAGTTACTGCTCCACTGACAGCTCTTTAGAATCCACTCAGAGTTCTGGCCCCACTGTAATCTCTGGGTGATGAATATTTTCTCTAATGAACTGATGGGAATTGGATTAGGCCGGAATGCCATGTGCTTAGATTCTAGCTGATTAAACCTCCATCTGTGCAAGGCCTGCCTGTGAACAGCTCGTTACATATAATATTTTGAAGGAGGGAAAAAGTGAAGTTGGTACTTGAGTTTTGCAAAGGAGCAGGAGGGAAAGCATAAGCAAAATGTCTGTACAGCCCCAGCTGGTGTGGCTCAATGGGTTGAGTGTTGTCCTGCAAACCGAAAGGCTGCCGAACGATGTTTCTCCTGCACATCAGTGTTTCTTTCCCTTTCTTTCTCCCTCCCTTCCTCTCTAAATAAATAAATAAATAAATAAATTTAAGAAATATCTGTCCAGACTTTTGGCAGGGTCTATTTGCTGTAAATCAGACCAGGCTAGCACTCCCCACCCTAGGGCGCCTCCACTTTCCCCTACTCAGGCCAAGTATACCCCAGGGCTCAGGTGCCTGCACTCAGGAGGCCTTCCCAGGGTTCTCAGAGCCCACACCTATCTGACCCTGCAAGGAGCATTGATTGGACAGGAAGTTGCTTTGGGGAAAGGAGAGAAGGAGATAAGCTAACAGTGGGAGAAGTCAGACCTGTGAATTCAGTTCTCACCATATGAGGCTCCACCTCTTTGTTTTATTCTAAAATCATCCAGTCTCCTTCAAAGGAAATTACAGGGAATTTGGAGCCCATCCAGGACAGGGACTCTGGGCTATTCCTGGGCCTTTTGTTGGTCAGGACCAAGGATAGCACCTTCACCAATGCAAGAATATCCAAATTACAGACCCCTCCACCCATTCCTTTTTCTTTCCTGCCAATTATGTTTCTCCATTCTTTAATACTCCTTTCCCTTTTCTTTCTTCTCCTCTTTCTGTTATTCCTCCCTCTCTTCTTCTTCTTCCTCCTCTTCTCACTCCTTCTTAATCCCAGGGACAGAACCTGGCACTGGGCCTTCATCACCAAGTACTTCACCCCAGGAATCCCTCAAGAAGAGTTATTTAAACATCGCAAGAAGCCTACCCTACCTAGCCTCCGTTAAAAACCTATTACCATGATTGACCATCCAAGAACACACACATGCTGAAATCTGGTGTCCAGCAGGAAAGTCAGAGTAATTGTATTTGAAAGACTGGCCAACTGTCCTCCTCTCCAGCGGGGTCAGGGGTTGGCCCACCTGATTTAAGTACTCCCAGCATGATTATGGTGCTAACTTCACAGCCCTCCCTTCATCCCTCTTCTCTGCCTACCCTCCCCTCCCCTTCCCTATCCCTTTGCTCCTCTCCTCTGAGTCTCTATGAAAAGTGGCAGCAGCTGCTGGAGAAGGCATACCCTTCAATGAACATCAGCAATTGTAGTGACTGAGTGTCCTAGCCTTCTTTCCCAGTTAATCTAACTTGGGAAGAGTTGAGGTGTGCTCTGGCTCTGCTGCCCATGAAAGACAGAGAATAAATAACAAGCCAGAGGCATAAACAGATGTGCAGATATATGCAGCTGGTGCTTTCCTGCCAAATTACCATGGACAGAACGCTGGCAAGGGGCCAGGATGCTTCCCCCTCTATTTGGAGTTTGGCCACCAGGACCCATCCAAGCTCACCATTCATTTGGCAACATCTGAGTAAGGGGAGGGGGTGCCAGGGAAGGGAGTGGAGAGGCTGCAGGTGCCCTTAGGTTTGGTGAAGAGCTCCAGAGGTTTATTCTAAAAATTCAGGTGTGTAGGGTGGGGAGGGATAACATGGTGGGGGAAGTACAAGGGGTTCTGACCAGGCTCCCTCTGAAGTTTCCCTGAAATAGTCCCTCCCAGATATGACTTGAAATGGCTTGAGGGTTGACTCTAACAACACCCTCTGTTGCCACCCTCCCTCTCACTCAAAGACAGGGTGTTCCTGCAATCTTTGATCATATATGACACTGCTCATAGTTGGAATGAAAGCAGTGGGCAGGCAGCAGCTGAATGAGAGCCAATCAGAAACCACAAAATATGAAAAGATGTCCTTGAAGACTCCAGCCCTGGAGCAAGAAATGCGGGGAAACTAATTGGAGTTTTTGTGGCACTAGAGGACAAAGCAGGTGAGTAGAGAGAGAAAGCATGAGCAGGAGGAGTGTTGCCCAAGGGGGGCTTTCTCTACGGACATCCCCAGATCTGAATTCAAAGAGACGCCAAACCAACTTCCAGGCTTTGTTCAAATCAGTCTTTTCTCCTCATCAGTTATTAGTTTGTTCTTCTCACGTGCAGAGGTGGGGGGCATAGAACAGTTTTCCCAGTACCTGGCTCCTGCCTCTTCTCCAGAAAAGGTGATACAGATTCCTAACCTCTGGGGATGGGAGATGTGAGCTCTGGTGAACTACAGCATTAGGATGAATCTTGAGCGGACTCGTTCTTACAGGCAATGGAAAACAGGAGGGTTATATAATAAAAGTAGTGACCTAAAAAGATAAGACTGGCAGAGGAGTGGAAGGGTGGGTTGAAGGGAAGAGAGATGCAGAGCAGGAAGACTAGTTAGGAGCTCCTGTTGACATTCAACCCTGATGATGGGTTGCAGAGCCATGCGATGGGAAAGGAACAGGAGGAAGAATGAAGGGAGAGTTGGTGGGACTTGGCAATGGACTGAATAGGAATTAGAGAGGAAGAGGGATAGCAGGGCCATTTAATTTACTGTCCAATCCAGAACAGTTTTGAGCAGGAAAGGAGTACTAGCAATCATTCTACCAGGACAGTAGACATATACTGAGTAATCCTGGACAAATATGGACACAGAGACACCTTAGTAAAGATGACCCAAGGTGTGGTACCTGGGTGACAGCATGTATAGGGTGATGCTGACCAAACCAGAGAGGCTGGGAGGCAGAGTGGCCAGAGGGAAGAGGAGGGGATAATGAGCTTCATATTGGACTTGTTTGGTTTGAAGTGTTTGGAGACATTCACCTGGACAAAAACAGCAGGCCAGCCTCTTCCAAACATCCATGGGCACTCGCTTGGAATGTGGGTTTCAAACTTGAAAGAAAAGTCAGAGTTAGATATATAGTGCATATCTTTTGACCCAGCGATGCCACTTTTGGAAATCTGAAACTAAGAAATACTTATTCTTGTGCAAAATGACATATGTTTAAGGAAGCTCACTGTGGCATTGTTCGTGCAAGCAAAAACTTAAAAACAACATAAAGGCCCACCAATAAGGAACCGGTTAAATCTATTCTGGAGGGTCATGTGAAATCTATCTATATGTATTGAGGTATATCCTTATGTACTGACCTGGAAAATACTTCTGATTTTTTTAAGTGAAAAGAGCAAATAGTAAAATAGTAATATGACATGAAAAATCTACACAATAATTGTTTCAAAGCCTAACTGCTGTGTGTCTGCATGTGTAGACATGTAAAAGATCTAGAAGAATACATACCATATTAGAGTAAAGGAGGAAAGAGGGGCTTTTACTTCTCACTCTACACATCTCTGAATTGTTTGAAACTGTTTGAAATGTTTATAAGCATGTAGTCATGTACCATATCTTTAAAGCAAAGAACAATAAAAAGGATGTTTAAGCAGACTAAGAAGTTATCTTATGAAGGTGATGGGTGAAGCTCTAAGGAATGAGTGAAAGGCGGAATTGGGGCTGGCACTTGAGACCTGTTCCCACAGAAAGGGAAACAAGAAGAAAGAAGGCAGGGCCACAGAAGAGACCCCAGAGTGTGTCCGCCAAGAGTGGAACTCATTCTTGGATCTCTGGAGCTAAGAGAGAAACTCTGCACCCTGCAAATGAGGCTGCCAGAGCCGTCACCTCTAAACTTCAAGCCTCCCCTTCGGCAGGACTGAGCCTACACACAGCTCGGCTTTGTTCCAGGGACTCTGATATGTCTGTCCTGGGTGGCCCACTGCTGTCCCAGGCACCATGCAGTTAAAGAAAGCCCCCTTCTTTCTTAAGTGCCAAACTTGTCTAGAAGACAAACTCAGTCCTAGGCACTACATCGCTGTGGGTGACTCAGTGCAACCCTAGGAGACCCCAGTCCAGGCAGTCCTGACTTCTCTCTGCTTTCTCTCCTCTCCTCTGATGCTGCCAAAATGCCCCACATCTCTCCAGGTGAAGAAAACCATTGAGAGAAATTAATTCCCTTTTCTGCAGCAGGGCTGTGTTGGGGCGGGTGGGGGTGGAATCAAGGGGACAGACAGCAGCGTGACTCACAGGGGCTCCTCCCCTGGGGAGATGGAACCTGACAGACCAGGGTGTGGGAGCTTTGAGGTGATTTCCTGACAAGGCTGTCAGCACACTTCACTCCTCACTCTCAGTGTGAGTCCCCTGCAGCTGAGCTGAGGCTCCGCTTTCTGTCTCTCTCTTCGTCTCTCTAGGGCTAGCTTCCCTTCCCCAATGCCCCCTGTCCATTTGGCAAGCCCTTTCCAGTGTTAACTTTCTGCTTTGATGCTCCACTCTCCAGCTCTGCTAATGCTCTTTTCTTTTCAGAGAAATACATAGAGTCAGCTTTCCTGATGGGGTGCCCTGGCCCCAGGCTCCTTCCAACCACAGCAAATTTTAGAGATGATTGGGAGTCCAGGGATACACAGTACACGGGGCAAGGAGCTCTGTGCATGTGTGTGTGTGCGTGTGTGTGTGTGTGTGTGTGAGAGAGAGAGAGAGAGAGAGAGAGAGAGAGAGTCATCTGGGCTGTGTATGTGTTACTCAGGGGGTGGGAGGGGTACAGAGAATGTGTAAAGGGAGGTGTGAACACAGCTGAACCAGTTAAGGTTCCTCAGGTCTTAAAAGATTACAGGACATCAGTATCAGCAGTGTCTACAGTTTGTCTCACCCGTCCCCCTGCCCCCACCCACCACCATTTTATAAATGAGGAAGCTGAGGTCCAGAGAAGTTAAATGGCTTATCTCCCACCACACAGCTAGCTCATGGCAGAGCCAGGGTGAGAGCCAGGAATCCTGGCTGGTCCACAGTGCTGGTGCACAGTGCTGGTCCACAGCGCTGTCAGAGACCTCAGAGAAAAGGTCCTGTTTCTGAAACACTGTACATGACAGTTTTGACTAACAGTTTCTCAAAGAGATGGAAAAAGCTAGACTCTCCTGGCCTTCAGGGTGCCCTAGGGACAAGCAGGGCCCTGTCTCGGTGACCCCTGCAGTGACAGCAGCACCTCTCCTTACCCTCGTGGCTGCTGCCCTCCTTCTCCCTGGGCACACCCCAGCACGTGGCAGTCTGGCTGGGAACACTCTCTAAGCAAGTTCACCTCCCTGGCCGCAGATAATTGTTGCCTGCCCCTGAGTCCCACCTGCCTCCTCCAAGGACCTAGCTCAAGATAAACTTGTCTTCTTAGCCAAGCTCTGATTCCAGCTCCACCCCCCAAGGAATTCCTTTACTTTTTAGGTAACTGTCCCCTGTCTCCCACCCCAATTCTGGTGTCCTTTTGATACCACAGCCCCTTGGCACTGAAGTCACTTGCCTTCTCCAGGAATAACAAGACACCACACTCCCCCCTTTATTGACTGGAAGAAAAATTAATCCTGAACACAAGCTCTAGTCATTTGCCATAATTGTGCAACACCAGCACGGTGTCCCCCACACCCTCTCTGAGTCCAACACGTCCCTGTGCAAAGCTACCACTGCCCCAAACCTATCCCCAGGCCTTCCAAAGGGGCCCGAACTCCTGGGATGTAAAAGGGGAAAAATGAGCTTGTGACTACACCAGGCTTTCTCTAACACCTCTCCCATCTCCCTGCCCTTCCCCAGGAAGAGAGAGTGGAAAGAAAGGTGCAAAAAAGAGGTTGGCAGGGCAATAAAACTGTCAGGGCCTTGCCTCTATGCTTCCTCTCACTGGATCCTCTCCTGCTTTTCCCCATTGCCCCTCTCCCCCTCTCCATTCCTCCTTCGCCCTCCCTCTCTCTTCTCTCCTGAAGACCCCGCTGCAATTGCAGCCCAGGCAGCGGCATTTGGGGGATGAGGCAGGAGAGGTTAATTATTGTTCCCCCGCCCCCCACGCCCCCCACAAGATGTATCTGACTGTCAGAAGGGGTGACAGATGAAGACAAAGTACAGGTATGGCTCCTGCGAACCAGCCCTCAATGTACCAGCCAGGGGTGGGAGTGGAGAGGGGCGGGCTACCCAAGTTTTAACCCCTCCAAAGCCGGAGTTAGAACCCCGGTCTTGGTGAGGGTGGTCCTAGCAGGAGCAGGCTGAGCTCTGGAGACCTGTTGGCCTCCTCCCTTCCTGTTCCAGGGATCTGGAGGTTTTGGAGGGGGAGAGGGAGGCAGGGAGCCACTCCGTCCCAGACGCTGCAGGATCACAGTCACAAGCAATTGTTCCAAGAACATTATAGGTGCAAAGAAAGGGCCTTGTGGAATACCCCACAGGGTAGGTACATTTAGGGGCCCAGGAATCCCAATGAGGGGAAGAGCTCCACCACTCTTCCACCTTCTCCGTGGCTATGTCACCCCCTCACCCAGGCGCCGCTGTCAGGGTGCACTTGTGCGTTTGAGAATGAGAATTGTGTGTCTGAACCGGCATGTATTTGTGATGATGTAACTCAATAGGCCCCAGAGGAGCTGAATATGGTGTGCATGCATGCACATGCACACCCACAGTGTTTGGAAGGAGTATCTGTGGGCACCTGTGAGGGTGCCTGTACTGTGAGCAGTGTGTTGTGTTTGTGCATGAGACAGTGCTTCTGCCTGTGGGTACAGCTGTGGTGAAGGGTTGTGTCCTCAGGAGAACGGGGATGCGTGCTTGCTGGTACTGAGGTGTCTACACTTGGGAGGGTGTGGGCACAGTGTGTCTTTCTGTGGGCACACAACATGTGCCAATGTGAGGAGGTAGTGTGGACACTGATGCTGGTGTGAGTGTGAACATCATTGTGTGTGTGTGCACATGAGTGTGCCAGCCGAAGCTGCCAGCCTCTGCCTCTCACTGGCCTCCCTCCGTCTCTTTCCCAACTCTCCTCTCTCCATAAGCAAACAAGGTGAAATAATTACTTTTCCATTTAAATGCCCCGTGTTCAAGCCAGAATGAAAACAAAGTGATTTAATAAAATTGTCTTTAAAAAGGAAAAGAGGAAAATAAACGTCTGCTCTGCTCCTCTCCCTGGCGTTCAGGGAGGCCCCAAGCCCTTCAAAGTTAATTAAAACAGGAACTAAAACCGAAGAATCGCTTACCAACCTTTTTCCCATTTCTGCCTTAAAGGTAAGGCAGTCCCCAGAAGCTCTGCCTCCGGCCTGGACCTTGAGGCTCAGCCTCTCTCTGAGACCAATACTCATCCCTGACAAGCACCTGGGCCTTCCTGCAGCTACCTCTGGGGGACGGAGCTCTGCCCCTTCCTGCCTCCCAAAGAGTCATTAAAGTCCCAGTCTGGCCATTTGATGGACATCGGTCCCCATCAGAAGCTTCCGGCCCTTACCTCCTCCCAGGACGTAGCCAGCCCTCAGCCCTTGTTGCCCCCCCTCCCAGGTCCCCTGAGTCCTCAGCTACTCTGAGCTTTATCTGTCTTCACTGACCCCCTGGCCCGGTCCTCAGCTCCAGCTCAGCACAGTTCCGGCTGCTTCCGCTTGGTCTGTATCTGTTCCCCATCAGAGGCCCCATCGGAGCTCCAGCCCTTCAGCAGCCCAGATAAAAGAGATGGATGGAGGTGAATTTAGGGGGCGCCCCTCCCAGCAAGTCCAGAGCTAGAGCCCTGGATTCTGACAGGGGCTCCCTGAGGAGGGCTGAGGGTGAAGGTGAAGTCTGCTGAGTTCTTGGGAAACTCAGTCTCTCTTCCCATCCCCACCTCGCCTTCTTCCCCTCCTCTAAAGGCCCAATTCCTAAGGCCTCCTCCAGGCAGGCACCAAGATTACAATCACCACACACACTTCAGCAGGAAGCTCTGCACTAGGTACCCTGCTTTCATCTCCACGCAGCCCACCTGCCCGGAAATAATAGTAGTAAAAACAATTATTTGTTGAACACCTACTGTGTTCTAGAGACATTATTTATAAGGTCTCTAATCTCATCACAATCCCTAAGGAGTAAGTTTCATCACTATTTGCAGAGGCGGACACAGTAGAAGGGAAGCTGAGAAAGTTGCCCAAGGCATGCACTTAAAAAGCAGAACTGAGATTCAAACCCACACTGCTCATGTCCCCTTGCTTTGACCTGAGCTCAGTTCTGCTCCCGAAGACTCATCCCTTCAGAGACCACTGCCCCCAAAGACCCCCACTGCTGCCCCTTCTGACACCCATTCACACAGTGGGGGAGAGGCATGAGTAGGGGAAAAGCTGGCCTTAGAACCCGAGTCCCTATGAGGGCCAGTTGAGTCCACAGGACTCGAGGTTTTCTCCAGCCTGGCTCCAGTGATGTGGGCTTGAGGGCAGGTGGAAGGCAGAGGTGATTGTCCTTAGAATTCTCAACGTTCATCCTGGGAGACTACATCACTTCTCAGAGATCCTATCTTTTCTCTCAAGGGACTCCAGACCTCAGTTTAATACCCACAAGTCCATCCTGCCTCCCAAGGTGCTGATCACCAAGGGGACAGGGCAAGACCTGAGTGTGGGGTAACAGTTGTCACCAATACTGACTTTCATAACTGTTCATCCTGTTCAGAAGGACTTCAGTTGCCCAGATGGCAGAGAAAATGTCAAAACTGAATCTAGGCCAGGAATCAACCTTTAGCCTCTGAGGCAAGCGATCTAAGATTTCAACCTTGGGGGGGGGGAAGAGGGACTGAAGGAAGGGAGGAGAGGCAATGAAAGGACAGAAACCATGGTCTCAGGATGAAGTAATCCAGCATGAAAGGTCGAGAAGGAAGGGGACAGGTGGGGGTTACCACAGACCAAGAGCGCAGATGGCACCAGGAGACTCATGGTCTCGACTGTGTTTGAGAAACATCTAGCAAAAATGGGAAGGAAAGAGGAGATGATTCAGAGGCACCTTTCCCAACTGAGTCCCACGATGTGTGCATGTTTGTGTGTATGTTTGAGCATTCTGTGACCTTTTCCAGGTCCAGGCTCCATCTCTGTTTGAAACCCCTGGACTGAACCCAAACTTGAAGCTGGTCATAGCAGCTGGGCTGTCAATGACCCAGGAGGCTGGGACAAGTCTTCATGGGACAGAGGTGTTGGGACTTCTGCCTCACCTCCCCCCACCCCACCACTCCCTGTGAGTCACCTAAGCCAGGACAAGCCCTGGAGCTTGAGCTCTTCTCCTCTACCACCAGTTCATCTGGGACACAGCTTGAGGAGAGAGAGGGTTAGAGAACATTAGGGCCCTGGCATGCAGAAGGGAGGGGTGGGAGAAAGGCAGGGATGCCTCCAAATTCCACCCCACGCCTGGTGTATCCCTGCCACTAGAGCCTCTGTGTCTGCCCCTCCAACTCCATCCCTGACCCTGACCTCCTTACTCCCCTCAGGCTCCATCTCAGTCCATCAGCCCATCCCTCCCCCAAGAGTTCTCAAACCACCCTCATGAGCTGCAACTGAATTGCAGACTGGATCCCTCCCAGCCTCTGAATGCCCTCATCACTGCCCTCCAAGAACCTACTTCTACCCCCAGCCTCCCAGATCCCATTCCCACCCATCCCCAGCCCATCAGTCTTCCTCCTGAGATGCCCTGCACTGAAAAGAGAGGTAAGACTTGATTTTCATTCACACTTTCTTCTCTAAGCAGACTTTCATAGTTGTTCCCCATTTCAGAAAGAATCTAGTCACTCAGATGGCTGAGGAAATAACCAAAATATGTCCTAGGAGGTAATCAGCCTGTCTCTAGCCTCTTTCCCTCTGTCCTTAGTTGTCTGCACACTTAGAATAGTCAGTCCTAGGTGACAGGACCTAAGCTTTTGAGCAAAACAACAGAGAATCTCCAAGCCCCCCAGAACGTGTAAGGCTGTCTACTCCTCACACATACACACTAAACAGAGGTACACATACAAGTATGCAATTTACTTACATGCACAGCTTAGGATAGAAAGTAAGCTCCATAAAGGTAGGGACAATGTGTTTTTCTGTGATGTACCTCCAGCCCTATACAACAGTGCTGGCACATAAGAAATATTTGCTGAAAGAATGGCATATAATGGAACAAGTACTTGCAAATAAATTATTATATGTGTGTATATAGCTAGATACACATGTAATAATACATCCACATATAACGCTACATACACATACATTTATGCACCCATATGGCTATCTACACATGTGTATGTGGTTAAATACCTCACACACATGTTGTGATGCACATACATTAATGCATACACACCTCACATACAGTGCATGTAGGCATGCATATACACATATCACTACTACGAACATGTGACATACAGGGTCCAGCAGAAGTAAGGCCTGCTTGAGTGTGGTGGGTAGGGCACATGAATGTCTCACACAAGATGGACAGCAATTTGAATATTTCATATAAAATGCCGTAAGGTGTGTTTGAGTGTGATATTGTTACTACAGAATTACATGGTTATGATTTTGTAATAAAAAAGAGGCATTATTTGTGCCAGACCCTGTATATTACATAGATATCTCACAGATATCACATATATACTACACATACATGTACATCTTCACATACATAAGTGAATACAAATAAAAACACCTTTTTACTCAAAATTTTCCAGCCTGCTTAACTGTCTCAAGGCCCCTAGCCCAGATCTGGCTGCCATAATCCGAAATATCCACCAGATGGCACTCTTCCGCCACTTCCTGTACTCCCAAGTGTTGCCAGAGGTGTCGCCACAGATGTCGAATCTCGTCGGAGGCACAAAACTTTCGGAGCCAGTGTACCCCATGAACTTTCCCCTCTCCTCCCTACCCAGCAGCGTGGTGGGCATGTCCTTTGTCCCCAAAGTCTGCAATCTCGGCCCTCTCCGAAATCCAGTTCATACTCTCGGGCCTCCAGGCTTCTGTAGAAGGGGCGAACGCCCCCTTGGGGCTCCAATTCTGCTCAGCCGGAACTCAAATCCATACTCATTCACCAGCGAGCCTGCGGGTAGGCTTCACCAGGACTCCGTAGGTTCAGACCAGGCTCAAGGGCCTTTCCTCCAGTAACGAGCAGCCAGACTCTGTGGCCCCATCCCCACAACTGTCGTTTGCACTCACGCGACAACCACACACCTGTACCTATGGCCCCCCTTCGGCTACTCTCTACACCCTGCACAGAACGCCCAGCCTGGGTCAGGAAAAGCTGGGAGAATGGCCAGGCCAGGGGACCTGGGACCTGGGACCCTCGGCTTGGAAGGAGCTAGTTTTCTTAACACTTCCTGCCCCAGTCCTATCTTAACTCCGGATCTCTGGGTCGGAGCCAGAAGGAAGTGTATTCGCTCGTTTTAAGCAAACTACTCAAAATCCCGGAGGTGGGGAAAGTGGAGTGGGACACAGGCTCTCTCGCCCCCAGGCCCTGGCTACTCGGAGTCAGCTTTCCTGGAACCTCACACTTTGGGTATGAGCGACCTAGGACGAAAAAATGCGAAGTCTTGGGAACCCGTGGGGAGGAGAAGCCGGGAATTCTGGCCGCAGTTCAGCTTCCCCTCCTCCTCCCTTCTCTTCCCCCGGGAGCAGCGCGAAATTATTTATTAAAACGCCACCCGCGCTCTCATTTATTTGCGGAGAGTAATCCTCGGCATCGCAGCGCGTTTATTAAACCTTTCCCGTCCCCGCATTACTTTAATAATAAATCGCGTGTCACTTTCCAGCGACATTATTAAAGCGCGCCCGCTGGAGCAGAGGCGGCGGTGGTGGGGGTGTAGGGAACACAGCAGGGGTTCCTCCTAATCCAGGCTGTGGGGCCTGAACAAGTAGGGCCGCGGAAAGGGAAACTGAGGCTGTAAGGAAGCTGAACCCGAACTCGCTACGAAAGCAATAGAGGAGTAAGGGTTCCCGGGGGCATGTGTGACCCCCTAGGGTCAGGTGGAGCCTTTGGTCTGGTGGATGCAATAGGGTCGATGGTCTCGCCAGGGGGCGCCTTGGAGCTCTGCTATACGGGAGTCCCCCGCCCTACAATCGGAGGCGGATTCCCAGGCTGCAGTGGACCCAGACCCCTCCCCTCTTTCAGAACGTAGCACACCTCCTTCCGATCTGGACAAGGAACAAACAGCACGAGCCCCCTACCCCCGCCACACTGCTCACATCCCTACTCCTGCTTCCGCGGTCGCCTTGGAAGTCGCTCCAAGTTTGTTGAGCGCAGCTCCTGGCGCCGCGGGGCTCCGGCCAGGCAATAAGAGCAGTCCTCTGGTTTAACTGCTAGAGGAGCCTGGCTGTTCCGTGAGAGGGGCGGCCAAACCCTGCGGTTGGGGTTCCAGACCACGCCCCTCTCAAGAGGCCCTGCTCCTGCGTTGGGCCCCAAAGGACAAGCTCAGACACCGAACCAACTGCGATCTTTCCCGTGGTGGCGCCAGGCTCCGGGCGTAGCCCAGGCGCGCAGAAGGCCGTCGCCATCCTACATGGTTTCAGAATTTAAGCTTTCATCTTCTTCAGTCAGTCAATAAACACTGCGTCTTACCAGTGTCCCTCGGCTAGGTAGAGTGTAGAGAGATTCGGATAGCGAAAGAGTACAGCTCCGTGAGGGTTTCTCAGTCAGAAGGAACAGGTCACAGTTGGGGCAGATGAAGAAACCAGCTTACCATGACTTTGTGTTCAGCAGGGAAAGCATGGATTCCTAAAGGAATCCTAGGGTGTGGCCCAGGCACGTAGCCAAACTTCTCCCCTCCTCTCCCCAGTTTATGCTTTCATACTGGGCCCTACCCACATAGACCAATTCCCCACTCTGTTTGGAGAGGAAAACAGAGTGAGATAGAGGGGCAGGCAATCTATCTCTAGACCAGCCCCAGTAGAGTGCAGACTGGGGAGGGGTAGCCTCCCTCCACCCAGATGGCTCCAGCCTTCCTCCCTAGAAGGCAGGGTAGGCCCCAGCTCAAACATCCTCTCTGTACATCTGGCAGACATGTGCTTAGTGAGCAGGGACTATGGCTTCTGGAAGCCAGAGTCTTACTACCATGAAATTTGGCCTTCATGTGCACATCTGCATGAACCATCTGTGTGTCTTAGTTTGTTCATAAATCTTTATTGTATGCTTATTGTACCTAGTCCTATGCTAGGCATTGTCCAACACAAAGTGGTATAAGATACGGAGTTTCCAGAATGACAGAAGGAACTAGACATGAGCAAATGCCCATCTGACTGTACTGAACTAATCCATGCTCCATTGTGCTCTCCTGGATAGTAGACGGCAAGCAGCAAAGAGGACTGCAGTTAGTAAGTGCAACTGGGACTTAGGAGAAAGGAAAATTTCTAGAAGATTAATCTTGAGAAAGGGCAAACTGAGGCAAGGCAAAGATTGGGGACTAGGAAAATAACAGCAGGAGCTGTGCAGAAGGGCAGTTAGGAAGACTGGCCAATCAGGGCTGGCAGAAGGGCTGCTGGGAAGCAAGGGAGAAACCTGTTCTCTGCACCTTTTTTGTCTACTCCACTTGACCCCACCCCACCCTCCACTCAGCCTAGGGACTAGAAGGCAGCTGTTGCCTTCTTCCTAGTTGGTCCGTGCATCTCCTGCAGGGGCCCCTTTACATCCCACCGCCCCTATACCCTAGACTCTGCCTTTCTCCTTACCCTCCTCCAATTTTTGTCTCCCCATCCCATGTCTCCCCTACTAAAGGCATTAAGGCAATCTGTTAAGAGGCCTTGCTCCCCCTTCCCAGATCTTTTCAAGAGTAGGGACAAAAACTATCCCCACTCACCCACCCCCATGGGCCAGGGTTGTGGACCTAGTAGTAATCCTCGCCCTCTTCACTCTCAGCCTCTTCCTCAGGGACCAGGTGCAGGGACAGTAGCTGGGGGATGCCTGTGGAGTTCAGCTGGTCTGCAAACACATGTGAGCAAAGGAGAGAGAGGTCAGAAAAGAGGGGCTATCCATGCCCACGTAGCCCAGTCTGTGGGAAAGACACACTTGCATGTGCACCCACATGCACATACACACATGGATACACACAAACAGGCCCGAATCCACCACCATCCTCTTCTGCCCCCAGAATCCAGGGCTTCCCCTTACCGGGTGTGAGAACGGTCAGGCTAGCTGGGGCCTCCACTTGACCCAGGGCATTGCGGGCCAGGCAGCGGTAGGTGCCCTCATCACTGGGACGCACAGCCTGAATCTGCAGCCAGCTTGTCACTTCAAACCTCTGGGGTCCACCCCTAAACTGTAACCAGAGAGGGAGTCAGCAGGGTCCTTCTAGGTGGGCCCTGCACTGCCCTAGGAAGCTCTGCTCCCTTCCCCTACCTGCACAGAGATGTGCGGATCATCTCCTGGCAGCTGAATGTCCAAGCCATCCTTCCTCCACTCGACAGAGGCCATGGGGTAGGCAAACACCTCACAGCCAAAGATCACATCCTTCCCCGTTACATTCCAAATGTCATATGGGTGCAACAGGATCTGGGGCTCTGGGGGTGGAAGTGGGAGGCCTGAGAACAGGATGACACACCCAGCCCAGCAAGGACCCCATATATGAACCATTGTGAACATGTGTGTGGGTAAATACATCTCCATGAACACATGACACGATACCAATGTGGATGCAGGTACACACAAGTGTGCAAACGCAGACGGAGATGTATGAGCAGACACCATGCATAAGCAAGCACACAGACCCACACCTTGGCTTGGCAGCCACACTCTGTCCCAGACTGCTCCCCTGTCCTCATGCCACCTTCTAGGCCCCTATCCCTGTGTTTGTAACTGACACCTCCCTCCTCCACCCTCCCCTTTTTCTAACCAGGTCCAGTTGACAAAGGCCCAAAAAGCCACCCTTCCCCCACCTGACTCTGAGGTTGGGGGCGCCCCAAAAGGAAAAGGCAGAGAACTTGAAACAGAATTGGAGTGGTGGGAGAAAGCGTTGGGACCCCCCGCAGGGTGTTTGTTTTCCTGGCAGCCGCAGCCCAGCCAGACCCATCAAAGGGACTCAGGAAGTGAAAGTTACTAAAGCCGCCAAATAAAACTTGAAGCTTGAGTGGCCCTGAGCTCCCTGGGATGGGGGAAGAGTTAGAAGAGCCCCCTCCCCCACTAATCCCTGAGCGCAGAGGAAGGGGGTTGGGGATAGGGAGGTGGGGAGACTGAGTTAACAGCTTGCAATACACAGACGCCCAAAGGAAACTTGATTGCGTCTCACAGGAACCCAAGTCTCCCTGCCTGGGCTTCAGCGGTCTGGGGCAAAGTCTGGGAGTCTCTTCACTTTCTCAGTTTTGAGGCCAACAATTGGCTATGCGTCTACTCCCTCAGGAGCTGGTCCCTGCCAGCGGGTCTGGAGCTTTTCAGGAAAAGCTCCAGACCCGAACCTGCGAGCGGCAGCCTCTACGGACAAGCAGTGAAAACGAGCTCCCATACTGCACTCCAGGCCTCATCTTTTTCTTTCCTCTGGTCAGGAACTAATGCCGTCGGGGGCTAAGGGCAGCAATGCCTCGAGGTTCCTCCAAGTGCTGTGTGTAGGAGACCCATACCCGATTCGCAGGGCCCTGGGTGCGCCACGGTGAGGTTGGCGTCCGGCCGAGCTCGGGCCGCTTCCTGCAGACGGCAGATCTGCGAGTAGGTGCGGCCGTCCGAACCACAGAGCGGGCGCTGTGAGCGGCAGACACACAGCGGTTCCGGCACCTCTCCGCGGCTCAGGTCGCCACCTGCGTCCAACCGGCACTCAAGCTGCTCACCGCAGCGCCCATAGAAGTGGGCGCTGGGGTCCAGGTCGCAGAGCTGGCCTTCGAGGTTGGCACATTCCCAGCAGCAGCCGCAAGCGTCGCGCACCCGGCCGGCCAGGCAACCCCGCGGCGCGGCGCACTCCTCTGGCTGGCAGGGAGCACAGCCCTCGCCCTCCGCCAGCAGCCGCAGCCAGCCGCGCCGCAGGTAATCCGGGCCTGGGGACGGCCGCGCACCGGTCGGGGGCGGCTCCCGCACCACCAGCAGTAGCAGTAGCAGGGGCAGCGCCAAAGGAGCTGCGGGCGATTGTGGCATAGTTAGCTGGAAGCCCTGTGAGCACTCTGGGCATCAGCGGGTTCGTGCACCCTGCCAGGGAGGGAAGCCAGGTCAGGAGGTCAGAAAAAACCTCACTGTTCATCATACCAAAGTTTGACTCGAGCACTGTCCCCTCCCTTGCTACCTTGGAGTCAAGTAGACCCTTAACGCCGAAGCATTGGGGTCATCCAGTTATGCTGGGTGGTAACTGGGCTGTTCTTGGGGGGTTAGGGAGAGGTTAGAGGAAGGGGTCATAAGGCTCAGGAACGGACCACTGCTACACACCATCCACCTCTCAAGAAGTTTCCTGCCCTGGAGGTGGATGGGAAGAGATGGCCCACGAGAAGTAAGGAGTTGTTAATAAGGATGGGAAGGGTACGGTGGGGGGGTAATGTCCTAGGGTCCAGAGCTCTCACCTAGTGTCCGGGACTAAGCCCTTCAGAGCAATCGTGACTCCAGTCCGAAAAAAGTAGGCAGTGGAAAGAAAGCAGAGAACAATCGGCTGGGTCCGCAAGCCACCTCTGCTCCGGCTTGAAGATCTCTGAGAGAGCCCACGGGCTTGGACTCAGAGAGCAGCTCCTCCGCCCCTCTCCCCGCCCCTAGACGTAGCACCCCCCCCCCCCACGACACACACACACGCGTGCTATCCTCTAGTTCTGAAGCTGCCAATTTTATGCGGCTGCACAGGACCCTCCTGGGCCACCTCCCTCAGCCTGGGCCAAAGTCACAGTGAGAATAGAAGAGCCGTAATCGGACACCGAAGCTGGGAGAGGACCAGAGACGGGGTGGGGTGGGGATTGAAAGTAATGGGGGGGGGCAGTGTGAAGCTCGAAGAATTGGCTGAAAAACTAGGCCCTGTCCAATCTGACTTTACAGTCCCTGGGGTAGGAGCTCTGGTGCCAAGTCGGGAGCTTCTGTAGGGCAGGGCCACACAACTTTGTCTCTCAGCAGCCCCAAACCAGCTTCCTGGGAGTGATTGCAGGCTTGTACATCCAGATTCCCCACCAAGGCACTTACATCAGCCTCCCCACATCTGGCCTCCTCCTCCCTCCCTACATCCGGCAGGTGCTTTAACCACGGATGAGCAGGGTGATTAAAGGTCCCAGCCGACCAGCGAACGCAGGAAAAGGTGGGCGGGGCGCCTCGGGTCCAGATTACAGGTTATGGTTGCGAGGCTTGCAAGGCCGGAGACTACAGTCTCGCAGCCGCCACCAGCGCCACCGTGGCACTTTGGGCTGGGGACGGGGCGGAAAGCATTTTTGGAAGCCCGCCTGCCTTACCGGGGGTCTGCCAGGCCCCGCCCTGCCGGCCCCAAATGGCTTAGAAGCCGTGTTCAAATTCAGTTTCCAGGGGGCAGAAGCTGAGCTTTGCAGCCGGGGAGGAGACTGGATTTAGTCAGCCTCGGTCCAGTAGGACCTGGCCAGGGGCGGAGCAACTTGAGCAGGGGCCTCCTGACTAGCCCCGAAGTTCAGAGCTGGCCCGGGGCCTCCAGACCGCCCAGGGGGATCGGCTTCGCATGCGTACAGGAGGCCCCAGTTCCCGCGTGCGGTCCGGGACTCTCCCTCCGGGCCCGACCTTGTCTAAGCCCTTCCAGTTAGGAGTTCCCTAGCAGCGTACATGCCACTTCTGACCAGAAAGGCCTGATGAGGCGGGCGAAGACAGGTACACTGTCACCTGGTCTTCCAAACTCAAAAGAGGGATGGGAAGCGAACTTCACGCGTTGTCTCGCAATTGCCGCGAGAATTAGAACAGGAAGTCTAGGAAGCCAGAACAGGAAAAGCCCGCCGGTTTTAAACTGGAAAAAGAATGGGCGGAGCCAGCTGTGGCTGTTAGTCGCGAGGGATCCCTTAGTTTTGGCTTTAGGGCAACTGAAGTGTCGACCTGGGGCAGAAATGAACTGTAAGATAACTGCAGGAAGCAGACTTGAAATTGCGGAGGTGACTTACGGAGCCACTCACCTAAGGAGAGAGGCCTCTGGCAATGCCCTGAGGGTGGAGATCGTTGCCCGGGATACAGAGCGGAAGCAATCCGGTCTCTTAATGAATTGTCGCCCAATTCTAAGGCTTGGTGCCAGTATTTAAACAACAAGCTTCGCAGACCTAGAAACTCTTACTCAGTTTATTATAGCCGGTTGTTTACTTTAAGTCTTTGCTATGACCCAAGCGCCTGGCATTAGGAATTGTATCTAACTTACCACTGTATGTTGCGAACCTATCCCCGCGCCGGACAGAACAGAAAATTCTTGGTAAATATTTGTGGATTAAATGTGAACGACTTCCTGAGTGTGAAAGTCAAGTTTAACCTGGAGTTTCTGTGTCGTTAAGGGAGAAGACTGGTTAGACAGGGAACGAACGCCCCCTGGTGGCCCTGCAGTTGGTGACAAAAACATCGTGCGTGCTGTAGACACCAAAGATGTTGACTGTACAGGATCTCAGCTTTTATTAAGTAGAGATTTTGTTCTAGGAAAACACCACATGTTGTGAAAATACTTTTAGGAGGGAATTGTTTGTGTAAGACACAATTTGGAAGTTTAGGTACGTTCCCAGATCCTCATTATCTGACACTATCCAATAAAGCTCCAAAACACATTTAATAACATCTACTTGCCTCATAAATTTACTAAATATTTTGCAAATTCATACTTTAAAAATGTTGAATCGGTTTGACCAGATTCTCTAGTCTGGATCATGGAGAGAAGCTAGGTGGCAGTGTCCTTTGTGTGTCTACACGAGGGAGATGAGATTCCAATGAAGAGCGTGAAGTTAAACTTTGTTGAAGAGCAGATGGTCTTGCCTCTTTCCCTTCCCCACTCTCTCCTGTGGATGCTTGCACTGAAGAAGGAATGAGGTAAAGAGTGTAGTTTGCGTTCCACTGTGAATCATGGCCTGGAGTTCACAGGTTTTCATACCTTCACTTTCAGCTACTGACCATGAAATAACCCAAACAACGACAGGTTGAAATGGGTCCTATACAAATGAAACCATGAAGGGTCAGTATGTAGTTGATAAGAAATTACTTGAGAGGGCCCACACATTGTAACCCATCACTTCATGAGCCCTGTTTTGATAAACCAGGTGAAAATAGTGGGCTTGCAACTTTAAGGAAGAAGCAGAAGTGAAACGAATGGTCTATGTTGACCCATTAGAGATGGACACAGAGGAATTGTGCTTCCTCTGAACATTAGAATCAGTTAAGTCAAAAAAAGGCTCAACTAGGCAATTAAGACAGAATACCTTGTAGCTGCCTACTATGACAAATAGGTGAACTCAGTCAAAGGGAAAAATATGTGTAGGAAAATAAGGTGAAGTGAAAAAAAAGAAATATATGGTTACTAATCACAACCAGGTAAATATTTATCATATATCTCATCAATAAACACCCTAAGAAAACTTGGAATGAGGCAAATGGCTGAGTAATATACTATTATTTTGTAAGATTATTTTTCATAATGAAGTAGAAGATATTTTATAGATACATTAGAATGTTGAGATAAATGTAGAAAGTTGGGACAGCCAGGTGGGAAGATAAGCATTATAATTCAGCTATATATTACCAGATGAAAGCTGAAATACCCAGAGGACTAGCTCTTTAGGATACCTAGGCATTAATGCATGTTGAATAAGCTTTCAAACATGCAAATCAGGAGAAAATTTCCTCCGTTTACTTCTTTATATCTAAGGAGGCAACTCCTCCCCGCCCCACCCCACACCCAATTTCCCATCCACCTTGAGATGGAGACAGTAACTCCATCTGACCTGATGACTTGGCCACATTTTTTTTCAGAGAAATTTTATGAGTTTATTTTTTAAATATATTTTATTGATTGTGCTATTACAGTTGTCCCAATTTTTCCCCCTTTGCCCCCCTCAACCCAGCACCCCCCTCAAGCAATCCCTACACTATTGTTCATATCCATGGGTCATGCATATAATTTCTTTGGCTACTCCATTTCCTATGCTGTACTTTATATCCCCATGGCTATTCTGTAACTACCTATTTGTACTTCTTAATCCCTTCACCTCTTCACCAATTCCCCCACATCTCTCTCCCATCTGGCAACTATCAAAATGCTCTCTGTATGCATGATTCTGTCTGTCTTCTTGTTTGCTTAGTTTGTTTTCTAGATTCAATTGTTGATAGATACATATTTATTGCCATTTTATTGTTCATAGTTTTGATCTCTTTCTTAAATAAATCCCTTTAACATTTCATATAATAATGGTTTGGTGATGATGAATGCCTTTAGTTTTTTCTTGTCTGGGAAGCTCTTTATCTGCCCTTTGATTCTAAATGATAGCTTTGCTGGGTAGAGCAATCTTGGCTGTAGGTTCCTGCTTTTCATGACTTTGAATATTTCTTGCCAATTCCTTCTTGGCTGCAAAGTTTCTTTTGAGAAATCAGCAGACAGTCTTACGGGAACTCTCCTGTAGGTAACTAACTTCTTTTCTCTTGCTTTTAAGATTCCCTAATTATCTTCAACCTTTGGCATTTTAACTATAATCTGTCTTGGAGTGGGCCTCTTTGCCTCCATCTTGTTTGGGACTCTCTGTGCTTCCTGGATTTGCATGTCTCTTTCCTTCACCAAATTAGGGACGTTTTCTTTCATCATTTCTTCAAATAGATTTCCAATTCCTTGTTCTTTTTCTTCTCCTTCTGCCACCCCTATGATGCTAATATTGGAATACTTGAAGTTGTCCCAGAGGCTGCTTACACTATACTCAGTTTTTTTGGATTTTTTTCTTCTTATTGTTCTGATTTGTTGTTTTTTGATTCCTTAAGTTCCAAATCATTGATTTGATTCTTGGCTTCATCCACTCTACTGTTGTTTCCCTGTAAATTTTTCTTTATTTCAATTAATATATCATTCATTTCATCTGGATCTTTTTTATGCTGTTGAGGTCCTCACTAAGTTCCTTGAGCACCCTTATAATCAGTGTTTTGAACTCTGTGTCTGATAGATTGCTTATCTCCATTTTGTTTAGTTCTTTTTCTGGAGTTTTGATCTGTCCTTTAATTTGGGCCTTGTTTCTTTGTCTCCTCATTTTGGCAGCCTACCTGTGTTTGTTTCTATGTGTTAGGTAGAGCTGCTATGACTCCATGTCTTGGTAGTATGGGCTAATATTTTAGGTGTCCTGTAGGGTCCAGTGGCACAGCCTTCCCTATTACCCAAGCTGGGTACTCAAGGTGCACCCTCCTTTTGTAGTTGAGACTTGATTGCTGTTGGCAGGTCAATGGGAGGGATTTACCCAGGCCAGTCAGCTGCAAGGACTGGCTGTGACCGCTGACCACCAACCTTTGTCATTTCTGGAGGATCAGCTGTGCAGGAGCAGGGTGGTGGTGCTCCACCATGGTCTATAACTGTCCACTTGGGTGTGCAGGCTCTGGAGTTTCCCAAGTGGTATAGGCCAAGTTCAGCCCCCCACCAGTGTTCTGCCCAGGGCCACACTGCCTGAGCTATAAAGCCATCTGAGATGGCTGCTACTTGAGCTGGGCTTGGAGGTTCCTATACAAAGGCAGGCTGTGAATCGAGGCTGCTGCTGCTAGCGCCAGTCTTGAAGCCACTTAGCAAGAGGTACTGGGGCAGGGGGCTTCCTGGGGCTTTACCGAAGCCAGCTGTAGCTTATTTAATAGGATTTAGTAAATTGTGAATTAGGAGCCAAGACCATCCGTTTATATGAAAAAGCCACTGTTAACAGCTTTCGTGGACTGGTAAGTTGGATGGTACAGAGCCTCAGGGAATCTCCAGGTCAGAGCAAACAGTGTTAGCCAGGTTGATGGAGTCTTAAATATGGCTCCTGCCTGCTGGTTCTGTGACTCTTTGGGGGGAGTCTGCCCACCAAAATGGCCTCTGCCTGCCTTTTTGTCTGGGAAAAAGTTGTCCCCCAGCTCCCGCCTTGATGCCAGATGCTTCAATTCCTCCCTGTTTGTTACTGGTGTCTTTCAAGCTGCTACCATGGAGCTGGAGCTCAGAGGAAGTGAGTCTGAGTAAGTCTGTGTGTGGGTTCTTTAAGGGGAACTTCTTGAGACTTCAGAAGTTTCTTCCACTGACTCAGTCCCCACCGGATTTTGTAGCCAGAAGTTATGGGGACTTACTTTCCTGCAACTGGAACCCTGCACTGGGGGCCTGGTGAGGGGCTGAGACTCCTCACTCCCATGATATCCATCCCAAATTTTTGTCCACCACATGTGGATGTGAGACTGGCCCATTCTGCATCTCTCCTACCCTCCTACCAGTCTGGATAGATGTGGTTTCTTTAATTCCATAGATATCAGACTTCCATTCAATTCAATTTCTGATGGTTCTGAGTGATGGTTGTTCTATATGTTAGTTGTAATTCTGATGTGGTATGTGAGGAGGTAAGCTGTGTTTACCTATGCCACCATCTTGACCAGAAGTCCTGGCCACATTTTGTATTGAGAAACCTAGAAAGGATGTTTAAATCATTTAGATGTTTTCTACATTTCTCTTTCTTTTTTGTTTTGAAGTATAACAGACAAGCAGAAAAGTGCACAAAATGGCTGTATACTTCAATCATTTTAAATGAACACTCATGTGATCATGATACAGGTCAAGAAACAGAATATTACTAACACCTCCAGAAGCTCCCCTTGTGCTCCCTTCTAATCATTAATCCTTTCTCCTTATTAATTAATTCACTTCTAACTCTATAATTTTACCTCCTTTTGACTTTTATATAAATTGGGATATACTTAGGAGTAAAATTACTGCTTTATGTAGTATACATGCCATCAACATTAGTAATTACCAAATAATTTTTCCCAAAGTCACTCTATCAATTTACATAGTCACCAGCAGCTTATGAGCATTCCCATTGTGCCATATGCTTGTCAATATTTGGTTTTGTCAGTTTTTAAAAATTTTAGACATTAAGTAAATATTTTAGACCATAAGATTTTGAGATGGCCAGTTCTGTAATTCCTCCCCTAAATTAAAAAAAAAATTATTTTGAAGTAGTTTTAGAATTGCATAGGAGTTGCAAAAATAGCAGAGAAAGTGCCCACATACCCTTCACTCAATCTGCCCCATTGATAACATTTTATAAATCATAAAATAATTATAAAAACCAGGACATTGAAGACCTGGCTGAATAGCTCAGTTGGTTAGAACATCGTCCCAATACACCAAGGTTGTGGGTTGACTCTCCAGTCAGGACACATACAAGAAACAATGAATGAATACATAAATAAGTGGAACAACATATTGGTGTTTCTCCCTTTCTCTCTTCCTCTCACTCTAAAATCAATACACTAAAAAAATATTTTTTTAAACCTAGGACATTGACATTGCTACCAAACTATTAACTAAACTATGGACCTTGTTCACAATTCACTGATTTTTACATATATTTGTATGTCTGTTCATAATTAATATTTTATCACATGTACAGGTTTGTGTAATCATGAGGTGAGTAAATGGGTCTTATGGGGTATAGGAGGATAATTGCTATGCTCATGCCAAGGGAAATGCTAGTAGAATCTATAATACTAGACAAAATGTCATTTAATATATTGTATAAGCTGCTTTAAAAATTACCATCGAGCCCTGGCTGGTACTGTAGCTCAGTGGATTGAGTGCTGGCCTGCAAACCAAAGGGTCACTTGTTCAATTCCCAGTCAGGGTGCATGGCTAGGTTGTGGGCCAGGTCCCCAGTGGGGGAGCACATGAGAGGCAACCACACATTGATGTTTCTCGCTCTTCCTCCCTTCTTCTCTGTCTAAAAATAAATAAATAAAATATTTTTAAAAAATTATCACCAAAAGCCAGTGAAGGGAAAGGAGGCTCATTGTGATAGCTAAATACACTCACACACAATTTTACACTCTACCTCTACTTGTTAGAGTAGCTGTGGCCATGGGTAGAGTCCTAGGATCACTGGTTGAAGTCCACTTTTCATTACGGCAGACTCAGAAGGAAAGTGTGATGACAGTGATATTCTCCAAAGCAGCAGGCTCTTCAGTCCCACCTTACATCCCACTTTTTACTTGAAGACAATTTTCTGTAGGTGAAGCAGAAAATAATGAGATAACATTCTGCTAATAGTCCTACAGTGATTCCTCATTATTTCCACCTTTATTTTTTATAACATCAAGATGATTTCCACACCAGGCCTCCCAGGCCAGAGTTCCAGAGCCAGGAAGGGAAGTTCCCATAACTTCTGGCTGTAAAAACCAGTAGGGATTGTGGCTGAGTGAGATGGAGGAGTTCTGAAGTCCCAGGCAGTTACTCTTAAAAAGCCCACCCACAGACTTACTTGGACTTAACTCCCTCTGAGCTCAATCACTGAGGCAGCAGCTTGAAAGGAACCAGGGACATACAGGGAAGAACTGAATTGTCTGGCATCAGAGCAAGAGCTTTCCACCAGACAAAAAGTGCTGGCAGTGGCCATTGTTCCTTTTCTGAGACCTACCTTCCGACAGAGCCTGTGGGTGCGCACCAAGTCTCCATCAACCTGGCTCATACTGTTCACCCTGCCCTGGTGATTCCCTTAGATCACACCCTACCCAGCTTGCAGGCCCACCCAAGCTGTTTTCAGTGGCTTTTCTGTACAAATGGCCTCTCTTGCCTCATGCTTTGGACTTTCCTAAAATCTCTAACAAGCAGCAGATGGCCTCTGCATATCCTGTACCTCTTGTTCAGTGGCCCCAGGATAGGCACTAGTGACAACCAGCCTTGGTTCACAGCTTGGCCTCTCCTGGGCACCTCCAAGCCCAGCCCAATTAGCAGCCATTGGTAGATTGCTCTGTTGCTCATGCTGGTGGCTCCAGGTACGGCACAGACATGGCTGACCTTGCACCTCCCACGAGGCCCCTGAGCCAGTTCACCCTGTGAAAACTCTAGACCATGCCAGATTACAACCCAACCACCTCCATGAATGACACTTAAGGGACAGACTCAGTGAGCACCAAAGCCCCACTGAAGCAAGTCCTGCTTTGTAGGGCTGAGCTCTGCACGGCAGCTTCTCGCTATAATTGCAGCTGTCCTTGAAGCCCATCATCCTAAGGGTCAGTCCCTCCCAGTGATGCCAGTAGCAATCAAGGCTCAACTACAACAGGACAGTGCACACAGCCCACACAGGGGCTTACCTGTAGCATCCAGCTTGGATGACTGGGGAGGCTACACCACTGGGCCCTACAGGAAAGCTACTATATAAGACCACTGTACCAAGTCCAGGAGACATAGCAGCTCTACCTAATACATAGCAACAAACACAGGGAGGTAGCCAAAATGCAAAGACAAACAAACAGGTCTCAAATAAAAGAACAGGAGAAATCTCCAGAAAAAGACCTAAATGAAATGGAGGCAAGCAAACTACCAGATACAAAGTTCAAAACAATGGTTATAAGGGTGCTCAAGGAACTTAGAACTTCAAGGAACTTAGTGAGAACTTCAACAGCATGAGAAAAGACATAGAAATCATGCAAAAGAACCAGTCAGACATGAAGGATACACTAACTGAAATGAAGAATAATTTACAGGGAATAAACAATAGAGTGGATGAAGCTGAGAATCACATCAACATTTTGGAATATAAGGAAGGAAAAACATTCAGTTGGAAATGAGAAAAGAATTTTTAAAAAACCCACAAAGATAGTGTAAGGAGCCTCTGGGACAACTTCAAGCATACCAACATTTGCATCATAGGGTTGCCAGAAGGAGAAGAGAGAGAGCAAGAACTTGAAAACCTATTTGAAAAAATGACAGAAAACTTTCCTAACCTGTTGAAGGAAATAGACATACAAGTTCAGGAAGTGCAGAGAGTCCCAAACAAGATGAACCCAAAAAGGTCTACAGTACAATACACCATAATTAAAATGCAAAAGGTTAAAGATAAAGAGAGACTCCTAAAAGCAGCAAGAGAAAAGCAGATAGTTACCTACAAAGGAGCTCCCATAAGACTGTTGTCAGCTGATTTCTCAACAGAAACTATGCAGGCCTGAAGGGAAGTGGCAAGGCATATTCAAAGTGATGAAAAGCAAGGACCTACAACTAACATTACTCTACCCAGCAAAGCTATAATTTAGAATTGAAGGACAAAGAGCTTCCCAGACAAGAAAAAAGCTAGAGCTCATCACCACCAAGCCAGTATTACATGAAATGTTAAAGGGTCTTCTTTAAGGAGAAGAAGAGGGAAAAAATTTGAAAAAAATATGAACAATAAAATGGCAATAAATACATATTTATCAACTATTGAATCTAGAAAACAAAATAAATCAAGCAGAACAGAAACAGGCTCATAGATACAGAGAACATTTTGACAGTTGCCACATAGGATATGGGTTAGGGGAAAGGGTGAAAAAGGTAAAAGGATTAAGAAGTATGAATTGTTATAGCAGAATAGTCATGGCGATGTAAAGTCCAGCATAGGGAATATAGTCAATAATATTCTAATAACTATGTATAGTGTCAGATGAGTATGAGACTTTTCAGGATGATCACTTAGTTATACAATGTCTAATCACTGTAGGGTATACCTGAAATAATACAATATTGTGTGTGAACTGTAACTGAAAAAATAAAAATTATTTAAAAACAACAGCAACAAAAAAGGTCGTAGCTGGTGTGTCTCAGAGGACTGGGTGCTGGCCTGTGGCCTGCAAACCAAAAGGTCACTGGTTCAATTCCCAGCCAGGGCATATGCCTGGATTGCAGGCCAGGTTTCCAGTTGGGGGTGAGTGAGAGGCAACAAGTCAATGTGTCTCTCACACATTGATTGATATTTCTCTCCTTTTCTTTCTCCCTCTCTTCCCTTCTCTCTAGAAATAAATAAATAAAATCTTTAAAAAATGTTTAAAGATTTTATTTATTTTTAGAGAGAAGGGAAAGGAAGGAAAGAGGGAGAGGAACATCAGCGTGAGGTTGCCTCTCATGTGCCCCCTACTGGAGACCTGGCCTGCAACCCAGGCATGTGCCCTGACTGGGAATGGAACCCACAACCATTTGGTTTGCAGGCCAGCACTCAATCCACTTAGCCACACCAGTCAGGGCAAATAAATAAAATCTTTAAAAAATAAAAACATCAAAAGGAAAGGAGGGAGAATTACAAACTATGTAGAAATTAACAAAGAGAAAAATAAAAAGAAAGAAAGAAAATAGAGCTTTAAATTAGGAGCTGAGATCTCCAGGGTCCTGGGACTTGACTGGCTATCACAGTGCCCTCTTCAACATTCAGAGATTTTATGTATGTATGTATATATGTATGTATGTATGTATGTACGTACGTACATATGTATGTATTTGTAGAGAAAGGGGAAGGGGAAAGGAGGGAAAAAGAGAGGGAGAGAAACACTGATGTGAGAGGAAAACATCAATTGGTTGTCTCACCATGTGCCCATCCTGGGGACAGAATCTGCAACCAGAGCAGCTGCACTGTCAGGGAATTGAACTGGTGACCTTTCGCTTTGCAGGACGATGCCCAACCAACGGAGCCACACTGGCCAGGGCAATGACATTTTATAAGAATCTGGATTTATCAGAAGAGAGAAGGCTGCCCTGACAGGCCTTGTGCTTCAGTAGCTGCCAAGTATGGCCACTGTGGCAGAGTGGGCAGCATCTGTGGTGGGAGGCAGCTGAAAAGGCCCGTGGTCTAGGAAGGGCCTCCTAGGAGAAGTTCTTACTTGAGCTCAGAATCCAAGCTTCCAGTCAGCCTTGCCAGCAGCCATGACACACCTGCACCTCAGTTCTCTGAGAAATGAGCGTGAATTCTGCCTTCAGACATGTTGTATTTGGCAGTGTTTTATTTTTTTTACTTAATTGACATTATTTAAATTGTGTGAAATTTTATAGAAAAAATCCAGATTTGGGGGCTAGAGTTATCAAACCAGGATGTTCAGAGAGGCCTTGGGGGAACCCTCTACCCCAAGCTGCTCCTCGTGCTGAGAGAGGGAGATGGGAAGTAAGAAAAGTTAGAGCTAATATCTAAGCTGCTGGTGCTGCGAAATTTTCTTGACAAAAGAAAAGAAAAACCAGGAATCTGGCCTGCCTAGCAACAATTGAAGATGTACTTGAAGCTGTTGTAGGTGGGGCTGGCCCTGTCCAGCTTACCACAGTCCCAACCTGGCCTACTTCCCTCATTTAGGGTTCCTGCCTGCTTCTGTAGCCTTTGAGTTTATGACCCTTGAACTAGATGATTCCTTCAGCTCTAACCAGCAGTCATAACAATAATAGCTACTACTGATCAAATGGTTTGGTGTGCCAGGCACTGCAGCAAGCAATTGACGTACTTTATCTTATTTTAGACTTACAAAGTGAAGATTAGGAGCCTTATTTTTTAAATGAGAAACTGAGGTTTTCTCCCTGTCATAGTGACCATTAAGCAGCAGAGTCGAGATTTGAACATGGGGCTGCCTAGGTCCAAGGCCTGATTCTAATCAGCACACTATTCTAACACTATCACTGTATGTTTGTCACCCTAACTTCAGTGCAACTGGAGCCAGAACTTCAGCTCATGTTTTCTAAATTTTAATACCCGAGATTCAGGAGTCAAGCTCTAGAAATGCAGGTATGTGTGTGCCCAGATCAGGCAGATCAGGAGGTGAGGGGGAGGAGATGGGGACATCGTTGGTCACATCATCTGGGCACCTGAGGCCAAAGTGTTTCAGGGTTGATACCAAGAGAAGAGCAGAGATGTGTGCTGTGGGGACTAGCAGGTTAATCCCCTATGAAGCTGGGACCTCTGGAGGCCTTGGGGAGAACCTCCAGCTGCTCCTAGTGCTGAGACAGGCAGGTGGGAAGTGAAAGAAGTTAGGGCTAATATCAGCTGGATGTTAGGAAATTGCCAGGCTATGGTTGCTTAGGATAGGGGGAGTGGTGAGTGGGAATCAGGAGGGTCTCTGAGCTGGGGTGGGGGGTACAGTGTGATATCAGGTGGTTCTCTCAGCCATGGGGGCCTAGGTATCCCACTTCAGCCTTCTTCATTCTTGACCCTCTCCCCTCCTTGCCTGAGGGTCTGAAGTGGCTAGACAGGCTCCTTTGCAGGAGGCAGCTCAGCTACCTCACAGGGAAAAATATGATCGGAGCCTTTCTGAGGTTCAGAAACACAGCAATTTACCTAAGGCCTCAGGGCCACCGCCCTGTGCATGGAGGTGAGAAGGGAAAGGAGGAAAGAGCTTGTCCAGAGGCTCTTCACTTTGGCTAGGGGACTCAAGACAGGACTTGCCTGACCCGGTGGATGGCAGGGAAGATGAGGAGCCATCGGGGGCGAGGGCGCCACGCAGTTCCGAGGTCCGGTCAGGTGGATGATCCAGAGCCCGGAGCCGAGAGCCTTGGCTGGAATCTGGCATCCGAGGCCTGGAGCGCCCCCAGCGGGAGCCGAGAACGCCTCGGGTAGGCGGTGGCTCCGGGCGAGGAGGCGGGCGGAGGGAGCTCCAGCCCCGCCCGGGAGCGTGGTGCGCCCCCATTCCACCTGCACGAGGGCACCCCGCCCGGGGAAGAGGGGCGGGAGTCCGAGGCGGGTCGGATTCCCAGCCAGCTCTCTCCTCACAGGAGGCGGCCCATTATCCGGCGTCGTTAAAGAGCAATTAGATGGAAATTAAGCCGAGAACAAGTATTGATTATCTCATTAAGGCCGGGGGAGCCCGCTCTGTCGGTGAGAGTTTACCGCCGCTCACCCCATTATCTGCAAGGTGAAAGCCTGCGGTCATCAAAACCCAGTGAAGTATTGATCTTAACCCCATCCCCAAACCCAGTCCCGCCCCTCCCCCCTAGAGTAAGTGGATTCTAGAGAGGTGACACCAGGGGTGTGACGAGGTGGAGGAGTAGTTCGTGCCCCCACTGTCTCTGAGCACTTGCTCTGTAGTTCTTCACACTTTCTGCTCCCTAATCATTATTTTTTCCTGATGCTACTTGGGGGGTGGGGGTGGGTAATGGAGAGAGATCAGAGACAGTTCACATCTCACCCGGAGCTGGAGAGCTGGGGCTCCCCTAGTTTTACATCCAAGGAAGAGAAACTGGAGTTGAGACTTAATGAAAAGAATTTATCCCTATTGATACAGAGTATAGGGCATCCCTGGCCCCCAAACTGCTGGGGAGGGGGGAAGGTTTAGTTCTGGGTGACCACCATCACCAAAGAAAGAGATACCTGGGACTGTCCCACACATTCCCCAAGATTTAGAAACCTCAGAATTCATGAGTCTTCTTCAGAGTCCCAGATGAGGTGAACTTTGGGGAAAAACCACAATGTGTTGGAGAGAAAAGTTATTTTCATCCTGGCTTTGACTCTAGCTGGCTGTGTGACCTCAGGCAAGTCATTTTTGCTCCTCCAGGCCTCAGAGGAAGGGGGGTGGAAGAGCTATATAAGGCTCCTGAGCTCTCACACACCATAATCTGTTGGACTGAGTGCTGAATTCCCTGAGGGCAGGCTGAATGCTGAGGTGTGCCCAGGCCTCATCTGCCCTCCTGGAGCTTCTGTCTTTAAGGGGAAGAAGACAGGGAACTGATCATCAGAGAAATAATAAGTGACAATTACAATATAAATGCAGGTGCTAGGAGGGTGTTCAAGAAGGGATCGGGAGAATCTAGCACTGGGAGCAGATGTCTCAATACAACAACAACAACAAAAAAACAGGGAACAAGCCTGTTGCCCACTCATTCATGCAACTCACAATTACTGAAGGTGCTGCAGAGCCATGATGAGCAAAACAATGTCCCTGCCCTCCTGGAGCCCACAGTCCAGTGGGGGAGACAGACGTCAGTGACACAACCACACAAATAAAGGTAAAAGCACGCATATGGTGCATGTACTGAAAATGTGACAGGGAGCAATGAGTGAGAATAAGAGAACTGACTTGGGGGAGGGAGGTTAAGGGCGCTTCTCTGAGAAAGCCACCACCATTCCCGCATTTAAGATAAGTTCTTCCATCGAGCCGGTGGTGGGAGAGCTAGGAGAGTACCCTGGAGAGGGCACAGCTTCCTCCCCGACTAGCCTCCCTTCGGAACATGCCGGGGTCGCAGACAACAGGGAGCGTCCGGGCTCTGTCACTCCAGACCCCTTTCTGGAGTTCACCTGAGAGTCTCAGGTGCGCCGGGAGGCGGGAAAAGAGGCGGAGGGAGGCGTGGCGGCGGCAAGTGGTGCGCCGGGCCTGCACCAGGTTGGCCCGGGCGGAGCGAGCTGCGCTGCAGCGGTATCTGGGCTCATCTCCCTGCCCCGGAGCCGGGCAACTATTAATCTTGGTTGACGGTTTCTAATGTCCTAATTGGGAGGTGGGGAGAGAGGCCAAGTCCGCCCTAAAGGTAGAAGCGGCTAATGGGCCTCTTCATCACCGCCAGGAGTCGGTCCCTGGCGGGGCGCGAGGGGCGCTGCAGCAGGTGAGACACAGAGCAGGCAGCGGCCTTTAATGAAGCTGCGGGGCTGGGGCGGAACGAGGGGCGAGCTCGGGGGAGGGAAACGGTTCCAGGGGCGAGAGGAGGGTTCGCCCATTCCCGCGCGGATAGCCCAGTTCAGGGCTCACCTGAGCACCCTTTACCTGCGGAGGCCTCCTGGGGGCGCAGTGCTGGGGGAGGGGGCGGAGGGGGGCGGTAGGTAAGACCTGCTTCAGTATGGATCTTTTCGGAGGTAGCAAGAGTTAGGCGAGAAACGGGGAGAGAGGGGGTGTCTGAGAGCCCGAGTCGCCCTGCAGTAAGCGAGGGCACCAAGTGGGCGCTCCGATGTTTGCTGACTGACAATGTCTGTGCCCGATGTGTCCAGGGGGAAGATGTTGGGAGCAAATGTGAATTCGTGGGCCTCTGGGACTCCAGTGACTCCAAAGTACTTTGTCTTTTCATGGCCGCGCCCCTTCCCCCTCCGTGACTCATTTTTCCTCCTGGGGTGGGCTCGTGAGCCCCAGCTCTCCAGCCCTTAAGCCCGTCCCTTTCCCCAGCAAATGCTAGCAGGACCAGTCGCCCATCCAGTTCTTTCAAAGCATCCCTCTCACCCACCACCCTGGCCCAAGCTACGGGCCGTGGGAGGAGGGGTGCTGGACTCAGCCGCGAGGGTCGGAGCCGCTCCTCCGTTCTCCCCTGGGATCCACTGAGTCATGGAGCCCCCACTTCTCTGCGGGCTTCGCCGTCCTTCGCTCGCCGTCAGCCTCTCTGCCACCCCCTCCCCTTTCCAGCCGCATCAGAAATATATTGTATTCTCACCTAATCCTGTTCAATTACAGCATAATAAAACACATAATAAAAACCTAATTCATTTTTCTCCCGCGCCCCCCATCTCCCGGCATCTTCTTGCTCGGGATTAAAAATTTGTCTTCATGTTTGTGGCACAGTAGTCCCGACGCCTCCGCATCTTTAATGTATGAGCCGGGGAGCTAGGGACTCGCCTGTTCTGCCGTCTGAGCGTTGCGAAGGCGCCCGCCAGTCACCTGAGGATGCGGGTGGGGAAGGAAGAAGAAGCGCAGACCTGCCTGGGTCTCCAGCGGCGGCCACCCCCTCCCTTTCACGGGATGGGATCTCAAATGCCCGCAGATTTCCAGTGGCAGAAAGCCCTTCGGTCCATTCCAAAGACCCAGTGTGGCCTCCAGGGGGCGCAGTGTGGGGCAGTTCTTTGGGGAAGGAGTTTTTACCAAGGAGACTCAACCTAGTGCAGTCTAGCCGGAGGTGCAGAACAGAACCAGGCAGGGAGAGGCCCCTCGGCCTCCATTCTCTCCCTCGCTTCTGATCTTTTGAGCTGGATCAGCCAACGCAGCTCTAGCTTCCAAGTTGCCACCACCATCCCCAGTACCTAGGGACTCTACCACCTCCTGAACTGTGAACACCTGGATCACCGAGGCAAGATTAGAACCTGCCAGAAGGAATTGTTAAGAATTTAATACGAGAAAATTTGCCACAAAGAAATAGTACCTGGTGAGTTTACAGAGGGCAGGTCTGAGACCCAAATACAGCCCGGTGCTATTTCCTCATTATTTCATTTCTTCATCCACTTAGGGCAGGAGATCCCAAAATTTCTACATTCATGGGCCCCTTAGATTTCCAGTAACTTGTCGACAGTACCCTAGGACAAAATAAAAAAAAATATCTAACAGCCCCCTTTAAGTACCTAGGTCCAGAGAACTTAACAAGTATTTATGTCCTAACTCCACTGTAGCTATTTGAAAAACTAATGCATATAAACTGGAAGAAAAAAAGAATTTTTACATCCTTCTTAACCTCGATTACTTACCAATGACATGTGTGCGCCTGTGGGGCTCTGCATAACTTCTCAAAATTTGGAATCAACCTGGATACTGCCACCCTCATTTCCTGTCCCATCATGACTTCCATGTAGTTCTTCCTTTTTTGTCACCATCAGAAAATCCAGTTTTACAAAGACATTGAAAGTAATGCATCACAATCTAATGTCGAAACTGTGAGCTCAAGCTAGTAGTGTGTGCAGTGTCCAACAGGTGTCAAGTATTTCTGGGTTGGTTTTCCCTCAGAAATTTAAAATGTCCTTTGAGCTCATTGTGATGCTCTGGGGTACCTCAGTACATAGTTTGGAAATTGCAGATTTGGGGGATCTGCCTGTTTTCCTTTAGTAACAATCCTCCTTAGTGGTCTGGGAAAGTTTGAGACAACTGAATAAGGTCATTTGATTGCCAAAGAAAAGAACTTGGCCCTGTCTGGTATGGCCCGTGGACTGAGTGTTGGCCTAGAAACCAAAGGGTCACTGGTTCGATTCCCAGTCAGGGCACATGCCTGGGTTGCAGTCCAGGACCCCAGTAGGGGGTGCAAGAGAGGCAACCACACGTTGATGTTTCTCTCCCTCTCTTTCTCCTTCCCTTCCACTCTCTTTATAAATAAATAAATAAATAAATAAATAAATAAATAAATAAATAAATAACTTTTTTAAAAGAAAAGAACTTGAATCTTATCCACAACTCGGGGTTCAGGGATAAGCAAGGGAGTCTGAAAGCTGGAGGATCAGGTATTGGAAGCCAGCTAGCAGAAATGGGGTCCTGAAAGAACATCAATAGCAAGTAACAAGCAAGTCCAGCAGGATGGACCAGACTCAGCAGAAGGTGTGAGTATCATTAACAGCAAGACTTCCAGACACATGGTAAGGGGATGCTTAATCTTACATCACCACCACCCAGCACCACCTCCCACCTTGCTGTGCATTGGTACTCTGGAAAGGAGGTCATGCCAATTAAACTATATCACCAGAGGCCGACACAACTCTGTTGAGGGACCACTTGATAGGAACTGGACTAGAGTAAGGTGAAGGTGTCTCCTTTCCAGTATGCCTTCAATGATTGAGGCTTGGTGCTAGCCCCAAGAAGCTGCAGAGATGGAGGGTAGGTTAGCACCACAGGGAACAAACCGCCAAAGGGAAAAGGCATAAACATGTGCTGGGAAACAGACAGAAAACAGAGGTGGAAATAGTAGCTGTGATTGCATGTGAGACACTCTCCCTCAGTCCCTTGCCTTTGGGACTCCTGGAGAGACACAGAAGAGGAAGGATTGGGCTCCTTCTCTTGCTGGCCATTCTATGTAGGGATATATCTAGGGCCAAGCTTCACTTTGCCTGGAACTTTTCAAGCCACATTACCCCCAAGATTCTGATATGCCTCCCTGGGAGGACATGCTCCCCCATCCTCCAAGCTGGAAATCATTAAAGCTGTCAGCCATTGTCTCTCTTGTCACTAGGTCACATTTTTTATGTTTGTTAAGGAGTAAAACAGATTGAGAACCACTGAGTTACTGATCTTACCTGGGACCAACATATAAGTGGTGTTTAGGGCACTTTTGGACTCCACATCCATTTATTCAGCAAATATGGATTGAGTACCTACTGTGGATCAGGCACTATTATAGGTGCTATGGGCACATAAAATTGCTATAAGTTGTTTAATGAGCATAAAGTTTCGGATGCGCAAGATGAAAAAGCCCCGGAGATCTGTTTCACACCAATGTGGAAACACTAAATACCACTGCACTCTACACTTAAACACAGTTGAGATGGTAAATTTTATGTTATGTGTTTTTTTTTTATCACAAGTAAAGAAATGAAGATATGGTACCTGCCCTCAGGAGGGTTTCCATTTAAACTGGAGAGAATCATCTGTATAGGACCAATAATAACACATGCTGTAATAAATACCAATCAGGATGATTCCCAGCTCACAACAGTGACCCTACTTTGGGAACAGCCCCAACCACAGAGGTGGACCTGAAGTAATGATGTTCAATGTCCTTGCAACTTGACCCTGACCTCTGGCCACCTCAGAGCAATAGACAACTGATCTAAGTTGTATCAGTTTTTGAATGGAGAGGTAAGAGACCGGAGCTACTTGAAGCTGTACCTTAGTGGCAATGCCCATCATCTCTGGTTAGTGAGGCCCCCAGAGCTGCCCAGCTTCCTGCCCTTTCCAAGGCCAAGTTGGTTAACACCATCTTTGGTTCTTAGAGCTACTGACAAATCCTTCCGATACCTCCCCCTGTCGACTGAAGTTCGCCACAATTATTGTCTGCTGTTTTCCACAAAATAACTTCAGTTAAAACCAAACCAAAAGTGTTCCTTCTGGGAAATAAAAGTTGTCAATTTCTTTTTTTAATCATTTTTTATTGTTGTCATATTACAGTTATCCCAATATTTCCCTCTTTGCCCTTCTCCACCCACCCCACCCCAAAAGTTGTCAATTTCCACAAAGTAAGTTTAACAGTATGATGAGAAAGAATAAAATTGTTTTCATCATTATGCTCCTCCCAAAATAAATAAATTAATTAATTGAAATAGTCAATTGAGGACTTGCTGGTGACAGAGAAAGGGAGGTCTTCAGTGGAAAAATAACATAGGTGGTTCATTGGTTAATTTATAGATTAATATAGCAAACTCTTGGTCCATAGCAAACACTTCACCCTGAAGGAGCTGCTTATTTATTGCTTGTTACAGGCAAGTTATTTTCCTCCTGGATGGATGCAGTGGGGGGAAGGAAGGGACTGTGTGTGTAGGCCAAGCTATGCAGGGTTCCTCCCACACTCGCCCGGTTGTTATTCAGTTACAAACCCTCCTTTGTCAGAATAGATGGAAAAGAAGATGGAGGAGGCTGTGGCCGGAAGCAGAGGTTGCCATTGTCCCTCTGGCAGCCTGTGCTGGGGCTGACTGTGAGGAAAAGAGACGCTGTGCATATTGGATGAGAGAAGGAAGCAGCCCAGGAAGCTCCCTCTCGGAAAATGATGCTACTACTACCCCAATTTCTAGCAAAAGGTTGCCTCCCCGTGAGGTCCAGGGATCACCGCAACCTGAGGGGAGACTGACCGAGGGGACAGGGAGAGGCGCCTTAATGACTACTCGGTACAGGCCTTGTCCCCGCAGATGGGAAGGGGATCTGTTCACCCAGCAGGCCGTTTCTACCCAGCGCCGAGCACAGAACCACTCTTAAGAGAGTTCAGTAAAGGCTTCCTGAACGTGGGATGCAAGGGAGGACAGAAGGAGGTGGTCAGATGGCGCAAAAGGCAGGGCCAGTAGCTCCAGAGGCCGCTGAAAAAATCCGGGCTTGGGACCCAGGAAAGGCCTCGCGTGACTCCTTGAAAACCTCACGGATTTCCACGCAGGAAGTCAAAGGGCGGGAGCTGAGTAGCTCCTGGGCTTCGAAACTGGTAAGAAGGAAGTGCCCCTGACAGATTTAGCAGTCCAGGACCAAAGTTACCCGGGAAGCTGATCTGAGATTTAGGTTCCAGTCTCACTTAGGGAGGATAAATTGTATTTCAGATTTCCTGCTCTAAAGCCGTTGCCTGGGAAACGGGAAGGAGGTGGAGCCAAACCTGACTGACAGGAGCCACAGCAGGGGCAGGATTCTGCTCCTGATTGGCTATGTCCCAGAGGGGCTTACCTTTGACTGACAGACTCTGGGGGCCCGGCTGGCTTAAGACTGACAAGCTTGACTGGGAGGAAAGGGGCGCTTGGCTCTGACCCGTAGCCCACAAGGCCTGAATGAAGCTATCCCTAACCAGTAGAGACTAACCTTAGAGACTAACCTGTCCCTTAAACGCTGGCCTCATCAGTCCCAGTGATCCTGGAAAAGAGCAGAATACATGGCCTCCTTCCTAAGGTCAGGCTAAGCCAGGGCTCCAGAACCAAGCCATTTTCTCATTAGACCTTGTGCAGAGAAATGAGGAGGTTTGTGGCCTTTCTTAACAATGGGCGGGGAGGGAGCTCTGAAGCATGTGAGGCCAGGAGAAGGAGAGAAGGCAGGGGAAGGAGGCCAAGGACACAGATGCTCCCAAGAAGGTTCCTGAGCATTAGGAGGTTGAGGAGAGGCCCAAGAATGGGTCAGATTACTTTCCATTGCGAAAAGTGCTACCTCTGCTCAAATGCTGACTTCCAGGAAAGAGTCTAAGTACGTGAAGGCAGTTTGGAAAATGTACCTGGTTAGGATTTGCCCCTAGAGAGCCTGTGAAGTTAGCCTCAAGCTGATTTTTTGCTTTGAGGGGCTGGTGTGGAATTAGGAAAGCCTTCCTTCCTAACTGGTCCACTGGTGCCCCGGCCAGTCGTCCCTCTGACGTGGTTTAGTGTTATCTGCAGAAAACTGACAGTTCTGTTATAAAATGTTCTTATCAATTTTGTTTGGCAGAGATTCCTGCCCCTCACTCCCCAAGTGAGTTTATCTTGCATAGATTTTTCCAAAAAAAAGTGCAAGGCCTTTTTTCAAGAGGACTACCAAAGGCCAAAACTGTAACAGCAGAAAGAGGCTTCAAGAATTGACCCAGGGCTCCAGAGGGTCTGGTGGGGGGGCTCTGGTCCAGATTGGCAGAACAGGATGGAATTGAAACTGGTTCTCTAATCGAGAATGAGAATCTTTGCTTATACTCCTTCAGCTATAAAATCCTCAATCTTGGAAACTCCTCGGTGACTTTAGCACAAAGATCCGTGTGTACTTGTGGGCCTGCCAGTTTTGCTGTCTTGGAATGTCAAAGGGACTGGGAGAGTGACTTCAAGTTTGGCTAGCAGCTGGCAGGTGAAGAAGCATACCACAGTGGCTTCAGTTCCATAGCTTGACTTTGAGTCTGCCTCCACCACCTCCTAGCTGTGTTGCTATGGGCAACTTCCTTAATGTCTTTATGCCTGTGTCTTTTTAAAGAATGGACACATGTCTGGCCTCACAGGAGGAATCAAAAGGAATAATGGACTTAAAGCACCTTGCCTCGTTAAGCCTGGCACCACACAGTGGACCTCAGTGACCAGCAGCTGGTGTCACTCGCACTGCCCAAACAAGTAAACTTCTACAACCCAGGAGGACTGAGTGAGTCCAGGCCAAGGCAGCAGGCTTACTTCAGGCTGCTGTGGACCATTCAGCCCTAAAGGTTTCTCCCCACCAGCTAGTTTGAGAGCTTTGGGCTGAAAAAAGGAAAATGAGAGATATTTCCTGCAGGGAGTAGGGAATGGATTTTAATGTGGATTCATTCATGTTTACTCTTTTGAATTTTCCAAAGCTGAGACTTAGGGTAAGACAGGTAACTTTAAACTGTTTAATAATAGCTCTCACCACCTGTACATTGGCATGAACTTTTGGTCTCATCTCTCCCAGAAAAAAAAGGGGGGAGGGGGAGGTTACCTAAGCCGGGAGGGAGTAGAGAACCCTGGGATAGGGGATAGGGCTGTTAGGTGACAAATGGTCCCTGTCAGACTTGTTCCCCTGGTGTATCTGTGGGGCATGGAGGGATGTGCAGGGTGTATTCGTGCACTAACAACTTTTCTCTGATGATGATGATGGGCAGTCCTTAGCTCTCTAACCTTCCCCTATGCAGGGCCCTCCCTGGGGACCCGATGCTACCATCCCATGCCAAAGGCTTGAAGGGAACCAAGAAGCCCAGAGCCTGAGTAGGTATGTAAGTGTGTGAATCAGCACCCCTAGTGAAGAAGGAAATGAAACCAGGACTCCATCTGCAAAGACAATACAAGATGGAGGCATCTACCTACCTACATTCCCTCTCGCTTAGTACTAAGGATGCTGATGAAGGACCGATTTTCTAATCTCAGCGCGCCCTCTGCTGGGGGCTGAGGCTCCCTACAGAAGGGGAGGAAAGAGATTAAGACCTGGACTTGATGGAGAGGGAAAGGCCACAGGCAGGAGGCTCTTCCTGGGCACTCAGGACCTGGAATCAAGTGAAGATCAAGTAGACAGGCTTTCAGTTTATTGAGTAACAGTGGCATCATAGCTTTTATTATTGGTGGCAGTTGGTTGGGGGAGCAAGAAAGTGCTTGTGGGGGATCCTGCTGGAGTCTGCACCCCACTGCTTCAGCCCGAGGTCTTGGGAGTTGGAGGCGAGGTCCAACTGTGTACTCTTAGTTTACCAGCACACACCCCATCCCAAAGCCCACCTCCATTTTGGACCAGCCATTGACACCTGGGCCTCGCCTCCTCTTGGGGGTGCGGGTGGGAGTGGGAGCAGGGCCCAGCCTCAAGAAAGAGAAGGAGCTAGAGTAGGGTTCTGCTGAATGTCTATAAAGGGTCAAAGGGACACAAAATTCTATGTCTTAAGACCGCACACTCAGGGCTGTAGTTGCCCTTGAGGGTATACTAGCTCTACCCATTCAGATACCTGTGGAGTTGAGCCCTGCTCCTACAGCTGTGTCCCTCCGTAAGAAGGTGCGACAGGAGCTCTGAAAGAGGAATGGAATGCTTCTCTGCCTTTGTGGCTTTTTGGTTGAGGGAGAGGGTTGGGGATGTAGGTTTAGATTTGAGGTGATCAGGTCAGAGTGGACCAAGACTCCCAGGACTGTGCCTGAAGACGCCCACACTGCAGTGGAGGGTGGATGGGAAGATTGCAAGAGCCGTACAGAATACTGACATTCCTTTGTTCTAATAGAGAAGCAGAGACGAAATAATCTATTCCAAGACATGGGGGATAACATAAGCCCCCCGCCTCCTTTAGCCTGGCATGTTTTTCTCTGCCAGCCCAGTTCCTGTGTCAGCTTTGGGAGCCAGGAAGCAGAAATCTGAAGGATTCAGTCTAGTTTGGTGTTTGAGCGTCCCTCAGTCTGTCCTGAGATCCTGGGCTTCTATGTCCAGAAGGGGTGAGGTGCTGTCAGAAATGACTTGGCCAGTGGAACTAAGTACCATAGCCTGGGCTGGCTGGCAGGTGGCAGGAAGCCAAGAGGAGAAGCCAGATATCAGGACATTCCAGGACAGCATGTCTGCTCCTAGCTTCCAGGACAGCATGTACACACACACATATCACATACGCATATATGAAAACAACAGTGCAGGAGAAAGGGATTATGTGACCCTTCTCTTTGGAATCAAAGAGGAGAGAAAAAGGCTTATTGGGGTACCTCCCCTCACCTAGTGGACTGCTGGTCACCATGGCTGCTCCCCACCAAGCCTGCTGCCCAATACCAGGCAGAAAGAAAGTGGCAGGACGGCAGGGCTCCACTAATGCAGCAGCCCAAGGAGGTGAGGAAGGGGCCGGTTGACTCTCCCTCAGAGCCCTTTGTTGTAGTAAACCACTTCAATGCTGGGGTTTTGCTGATGGATCTGAGCTCTCAGCTCTGGCTCCAGCCTGCTCACATGTATGGAGCTGCAACAAAACAGCACAGGCAGGCTGAGTGTCCCCTGAAGCCAGCCCCTTTCAGGCTAAGGGATCACTATCCCTCCTCTTCCCAAGCTGTAGACTCTCCATCTAAGAGCAAAGGCCCAGATCACTGTCACCCCCCACCCCCAGAAGAAGCTGAGTGTCTGCCAGGCCGCTTCCTGGAACACATTGCTGGATGCTAAGGTCAGCTGGTTCCAGAGATATGGAAACCTGTCCAGAGCCCCCAGTCAGGCCCGAGGGGCCACACTTACCTTCTCTGGGGGAACAGGGCACAGCACAGGGGGGTGGCAAATACCAGGCTGGGGAGAAGAGTGTTGGAGAGGTTTGTGAAGCTGTGGCCTCAGGGTGTTGTCTCCCTGCACCCCACCCCATTTCTGGACACTGCTCCTAGGGGTGGAGACTGACTACAGCCAACACTGACATTAGGCTCTGGCTGAGGAAAGAACCTCCAGAGCAGTGACCCAGAGTTCCACAACCAGTGAGAGAGAATCAGGAAGTCAGTGTGCATAAAATTCCGGATGGAACCAAAAGGTATACTGCCATAGTTTCCCCTCATAGATGAAGACTGGAACGCCTTCAACTAGACCCTTGATCTTCAAGGACAAGAGGGGTCAAACCCTCAAACACATAGTATGATCTGTGGATGCCCAAGACCACTACCTTCTCAAAGTATGAATGAATTATATATATATATCTTAAAAGCAATAAATATCCACCCACATCCACCATGGAAAGGACACTCCCATACATCCTAACTCCCCACACACTTACCAGAAGCCCACCAGTCCCACCTGCAGGGGTGCCCCCAGCCAGGGACGGCGCTGTAGGGAGACAGAGACAATGGAATGGTGTGAATGCCCTGCCCACCAGCCACAAACCCCTTTCACCCACCATGGCTCTAACTCATCAGTCCTCCCTTCCAGCCTCTGGTACGTGGCCCTTTTCTTTCTCCTCAACCCATAATGGGCCCGTGCCTTTAAACTGCCACCTTCCACTCCAGCCAGGCCTGTTTGCTGACACCCTCCCCAGTGTCCCCTTACCCATTCTGGCCTCTCAGAACTGAATCCCCTGGCATCTAGTTTCTCTTCTTACTGCCCCTCTTTCTCTTCTCTCACTTCCTCCAGGAGCTGCTTTCTTCAGGAAGGCTCTGCTGACCCTCCACTTCCTCACTTCCACCTCAGTGACATGAATTTGTCCCTTTCCAAACACATCTCCTGCTTTGCACACCCTTCTCGATTTGCTCCAGCCACAGGGACCCCATTCTGTCACTCAGATGTGCATAGTTGGTGTTCAATAAACATTTGTGAATAAATGATCCAGGGAATGTGCCAGAGCTTACACCCCTGGGCCTTGCTTCCCTGTCCTGTCCATGTGTGCATGCGTATGTGTGTCTCACTGCTGTTAACAGAAGACGACGTGAGTGTGACAGCAAGCACGACTGTGACAGTCTGTCTCTGGTGTGTGTCAGAGTTTCCTCCCTTCCCTTTTCTTCTCCTTCTGTTCCCTCAGTGTCCCTTCACTGCAGCCCAATTCATTCTTCCTGAATGAATGAAGGTGGAGGAGGCAGCAATGGGGTGGGACAAACAGGTGGCAAGTCTTAGACTCAGGTCAGATCGGAGAGGGGGTCAGGGACTGGTCACTTTCGCTCCCAGTCCCTGCTACTTCAGGACAGGAGAGGTGGGAGTGACCTACCTTCAGGAAGTCTTTCTTCTCCAAAGTGTCCATGATCACGGGGGGAATGGCTGAGGGGAGAGCAGGGCAGAGAGGAAGAGAGTAAGTAGAGTGACAGTTGGGACCCTAAGGAAGTAGGATCCCCCTTCAGAGTTCATCCCACTACCTCCAGAGTCCCCAAAACCCCCTTCCTCCCAAAGCCTCTCATGCCCCACCCAGCCACCCCTGCCTCACCCATGGCAGGGATCGCCATGCAGATTCTTGATATCACCACCTGGAAGATTCCCTGCTTGGCTGCGGTCACTGAGTGGCCAAGCCTCTGACCTGCCTCATCAGTCACAGGGATCCCCACCTGCAGCTCCCTGAGAAAGGAAGGGGGTCGGGGTCAGATCACAGGCCCTAAATCCCACCCATAGTGCCCTCATGGGCAGCTGCTCCCTGGGGTCCTCTCAGACATCCTAGGTTGGAAGGCTGGTTCTCTCACAGCAGATTCCAGCATTAGACTGGGACTGGGCCCAGAAGCTCATGCTCAGGGAGGGAGAGGACACTGACTCGGGCTGCAGTGCATCACTAGATAGTGCGCCCACGTGCACGCCAGGCATGCGCAGGCCAGGACTCGGGGCCACTCACCTCTGCCGCATCAGAGGGATGTTGATGCAGTTTGCGGCTGCCACAGCTGCAAAGGGCACAAATCTGCCGACCAGAGGGGGCAGGTGCTGGGGGAGGAAATATGTCATTTAGTGACCCTGAGGGCCATGGGGTGGTGAGGAACTCTGGGAAGAGATATATGAAGGCTGTAGGTTGGTGTGGAGGGGTGATGGGGAAGGGGGCAGATAAAGGATGACTGGCCACCCGTGGAATGGGGGTCATTTACCTTGGTGAGGGATTTGAGTCCCAGGGCCGTGGCCACAGCCCCGGTGGTGGCACTCACGTAAGCTGTTCCCAGTTGCCTGTGGGCAGGAAAGCCAGGACACCATGGGGGAGGTGAGCAGTCCTGCACATGGTTTTTTCTTTCAGGGACATGCCAAACTCTCAACCCATGGGCATGGGGGTGGGGGGTGGGGGTGGCCTCGCTGCACAGAAACGCCTCCCGTGCTCCAGTGCAGATTTGTCTGGAAGCCCCAACCCCTCCCCTTGAAGAAGAGTAGTCCCCTCAAAGCATGCACAAGAGGACCCCATGCCCTCAGGCCAGGAAGGTGGGGAGGAGGGAAGGCTGAGAGGAGGGCATGGAGCCACTGACTGTACGGCTCTCAGTGAACAGCGTCAAACAGGAGAGGGGGGGGGCGGGGTGCAAGGAGAAGGTGCATTCTCACCCCACAGCAATGGGAGCATCGCCGCTGCGGTTGGAGTAGTTAACAATAGCATTGAAGGACTGATTTACCCACTGCCAGAACACCACGGTCGGGGTCTTCCTAAGGGTACAAAGACATTTACTTCTGTCCCCTCCACAGTGTCCCTCACCCTTGGACCCCAATAATGGAACCCCAAAGGTTATTTCCAAACCTTCAGGAGGGAGCCATTTGAAGACCCTAAATCCTGCTCTGGTGACCCCTGAGTGACCCCCGAGTGACCCCCCACACACACACACACAAGCACACCTAATGTCTCTGGGGTTGGAGGACACCCAGGGCTGAGTTCTCAGGAATGGAAGGGGTTCTAACACAAGCTCTCACCCACACACCGGTTTCTGCCCACATAGGCCCAGAGAAGAAGCACCTGGTCATCAAGCTACACTCGAGCTTGGACAGAGTGGTCAGGGAGGGGACACACAGGACAGGACCTGCCTGTAGAAGGTGAGCATGCAGCCGGTGATGGTCATGTTCATGGGCACCTGGGCTGACATTCGGCCAATCAAGACCACCTTCTCCCCCGTGTCCGGATGGAAGGCGGAGTCGTACACATACTTGGCCCGCCATAGCTGGTCTTCGGTGAGCCCTGGAGTCACCACGCCCGCCCTACAGAGGTTGGTAGGAAACAGATAGGCATTCTAGGGGGCAGATATGCCCTCCCAACCTGCCCACCTGGCTCAGGAAAAGTCGGGGGAGCGGACCAGGCATTTTGGTCCCCAATCTTGGAATAGAGGAGCTCCTGCCTCTGGAGACAATCAAATCTTCTGGGGAGTAGAGGTTCCTATTTCTATTTCCCTTCTAGCCATACAAAGAGGGGCACACTTGTGTTTATGCCCCAATACTGGTAGTTTCCAATGGGTCAAAAATGGCTGGGGGTATTGCAAGGGTTTCCTTCCTGGAGACAAAGCAGATGCCCTCCTACCTCCATGGTACTCAACTTTGAACCCTTTTGTCCTTGCAGAGGGAGGCCCGGCAGTGGGACAGGTCCCTGTAGGTAGTTTGTGAGGTATAAATATCAAGGCTACCTCTTCAATCCAAATATCTGAAACCTTTTAGGTCAAAGCTCTGTGTCATAGCTGTCTGTGATTCTAACACACAGGGCCAAGGAGTGAGGGGTGGGACAGGGGCACTCTGGCGCTTGGGGAGACAGATACAGAAGTTACTGCGTTAATGGCAGGGAATGAGATCCTGGGGTACAGGGTGAGGTGGGGAAGCAGGATCACCTGTAGTTCTGTACAATGTTCCGGGAGGCTTCCAGCTGCGCCCCGGACAGCAGCAGATTTCGGGGGTCAGTAACAGTGAAGAAGTGCCGGGCTCTGCCGAGGAAAGTGCTTTGATCCCAGCGCGGTTCCTGGATGTTGATATTTAAGGGCAACTCACCCATTTTCTGCAGGGCAGGGACCAGGGTCAGAGTACTCCAAGGAAGGGGTTCAAGGGCTCCACCTGGGGGAGCCTTTGGTGGCCCTGCCCTGGTCCCTGGGCCTATCGCCAATCTCTTCTAGCTCAAGGTGACTCCAGATAGGTAAGCAACAGTGGGGGGAGGAGCTGTTTTCTAGGCAACGTCAGGCCCAAGGACCTACCACCACTGGAGGAGGCTGGGGGTGGAGGAGGTGGGTGGGGACAGACCCAGGAACACAGATCTTGTGCTCAGGCCTTGTGCAGATTTTCATGGGTGAGAATACACATGTGTTTGGTTGATGCATGAGCAGCAGCTAATCCCATGCAGCTACTCTTGTGCTCTGTATGCACAAAAATGCATATTATATGCACTCCACATTTGTGTTCATGTCGGCGTCCGGCCCCAGCTGCCCTGAGACCTGGATACAAACTCCCAAGGCTGTTTTGGAAGGCGAAAGAAGCCATCCCACACCACCGCCCCTGACTGGAGGAGAGCAGGAGCTCATTGGCCACCCCAGGGCTTGTCTATCTCAGATCTCAACAGGGGACTCTGATGCCAGCTGTGTGTGCCCGCGCATGTGTTTTCAACCCACGCTAAATGGCCCAAGGCTCTCCTTGTTCCCCAGCTGGCAGGACTGGTACAGAGAGCAATCCGCCTCTCCCCAGAGCCACCTGTCTTCAGAAAGGGGTGAGATTCTGTAAGTGCCCCTCCACCCAGCACTGAGAAGAAAGCCTGAAACAGCCCTCCGGCGCACTAGGCAAAATCCTGCAGAATGACTAATCCTCTTCCTCCACACTTCCTCCCTCACAGACAGGCACACCCTCCTCCCTCACACACTCACACTCACATACTCACACACAAAACACCATCACGCTCGCGCTGCACAGACACACAAAGAGGGCGGACACACCCTGCACGCACTGTCTCATAAAGACCGTTACTTGCACGCACGCACACACCGCAGCCCGCATCCATCAGTCGCAGACAGTTGAATGTGTGATTACACAGAGCCCCACCCTGAGATTTCTTCCCCAAAACCTCTCCTCGTGCCCCCAGGTAAAGGCCAATACACTAAATTCGGAAAGGGCAGAGACCGCAGCTGGTCTTCCTCTTCTACTCCCAGTCTTCAACCCCCTACTCGTCTGACCCCAGGACCCTTGCCCGAGCACTCACACTTTCCTGGGCTCCTGGCCTCTGCAGCTCTCAGACCCGCCTTACTCTCTGCGCGTCGCCCCCTCCTTCTCTCCGTTCACGTGTAACGTCAGGCGTGACGCTAACCATCAGGAGGGGGGACTCCCCCGGCGCGTCTGCCGGACGTGCCCAGGGATTGGTAGAACCTGAGGGCGGTGGGTGTCATTTGAGGCGACGCCCCCAGCCCGGGCCACCCCTTCCAGAGCCAATCCGGGTCCGGATGTCAGTTCTGGCCCTGTCCTCCCGCAGAGAGAGGAGGGGAGGAGCCCTGGGTGCTTGTAATTCCCTGGCTGGCCTCGGGAGGCTCCAGGCCTAGGCAGCAAGGGCTCTAAGTGTCCAGGGCGAAGACTTGGGAGGGAGCAGGCGGGCGGCGTGGAGAGGCCACCCTCTGATGGTACGCCTGGAGGGACTCCGGTTACCTCCCGACCTGTTTACTTGTTAGTTGCTTTGGCAGTGGCTTCTGCCTACGTGGCCCCCCTGGGCTCCTACTCCACTTCCCACAAGCTCCTTCCTCCAAGCACCTTGGCTTTCACACCCCTTCGCAGTCCCGTTCCGCACGCGCCTGTGCTCTTTCTGTGTCCCCGTCCTTTCCTTCTCCCCAGCCCCGTCCTTATTCCCCTCTGTAATCGCTAGCTTCACTGGGCTCCCAGTTTCCTTATGTCCCCGATCCCTAGCCCTGCACCACAGACTTTAGCTCTGGGATGTGAAGCGACAGAAGTCTCAAAGCTGTCTGCATCAAGCAAGTGGGTCAGAAAGATTCTTCCTCCCCCTCGTGTCCTGGAACAAGGTGTCGGTCCCTGTGACCTTTCTATAAAAGGGTGGCCAGAGAGACACTTGCTGACATAAACAGAAGATGCATGTGAAGAAGGCGGCGCCCAACCACACACACAACTCACCCAGTCACAGTACCGAGCAGGTCTGCCGCACGCCCAGGCTCCAGTCCACTCCTGCCCGATGCAGGCTCACGCCCCGCTCTGCCCAGGTGACATTCCCTCACTAAGGCTTCGGGGGTGACCGCAGAGGGGTGGCAATTCCATGAGCCTTAGTAGCTGGCTTGGCCTGGGGAAGACACAGTTCTGGGCTCCCTTGTGCTGAACCGGTAGTGGGAGGAGGGCAAGCCAAGACCCACGCCCCAAACTCGCGCCTGGGGTAGGCATTAGAACTCGAACTGGAGTGGGTAGAACCCAGCGGACAAACTGCGGTCCTGGGTGTCTAAGAAAGGTGGTGGAAAGGAGTGACTGGCGGTTTCCTCAGCCAATAGGAGCGCGGGGCCGCTCAGGCCAGCCCAGCTCCTGCAGCCTCTGCGAGGCGTGGGCGGGGTCCCCTGCTGCTGCAGTCGCTCTCGCCTGCGGGCGGGCGAGCCGGCGGCCGCCGCGTGCACAAGCAGGTGAGGGGAGCTGGGGGCCGAGACCTGGGGGGGGGGGGGCTGGGAGGACCGAGCTGGGGGTAGGGTGCTGCGATCTGCTCTGCGGGACTTGGCCCCGGGTTTGCGCGGGACTCTCGCCAGCAGGTCCTGCCCCAAGCTGGGAAGAGGTTCATGCAACCTCTGTACACCGGAGGAGAGGGGCGACAGAGGGGACAGCAGCCTGGCTTCCTGGGGTGAGGAGGGATCTGGGGTCCAGGGAATCTGCAGTCTTGGCTATAGCTGTCCCAGATCCTGAAGCCCTGCCCTTGAGGCGTGAGCATCAACCACTGGTCCCCTGCCCCCATACACTTGGACGGGTGTGCAGTGAACGGTCCTGGCCCCAATTTCTCTCACACAGCTTGAAGCCCAGGGTCTGCAATAATCCTACCTCATCCACTCTCTCAGCCTCTAATGAGGGCTGAGTACCGAGTAAATGACTCAGCTGAGAGCAGGAATGAGGGGTGAAGGAGAGCTTCCCACCCACCTTGTGTGAATGGCTCCAACAGTCCATGATGGTGCCTGAACCGGACAGTTCTCTTGCCAGGGGTGGGAGAGAGAGGGGCCTAAGACATGAGAGAGCAGGATGCTCAAACCAGGGGGAGGGGTGGAAATTCTGGGAGGCAGCATTCACACCCCCCTCAAATACTCCCCTCTTCTTGTGCAGGCTTCTAGTGCACACTCCAGAGAGGCAGCAGAGGTGGGTGCTCCTGTTCACTGGGACCCCAGTCGTGCCCAGAAGTCTCATGGTGCCCACAGTATGCAGGGCCCTCCTCTCAAGGGCTAGCAGGTTCCTCCTGGACCTCTAGTCTAGCCGCAATGGCGCGCGGTTTTTCAGTGGGTTTCGACCCACTGGGCCTCGGAGACCTAAGCTCCAGCTCTCTGAGCTCCCTCTCCTCCCGAGGCCACCTGGGCAGCGACTCAGGCTCCGCAACGCGATACCTGCTGAGGAAGCAACAGCGGCTGCTGAATGGGCCCCCCCGCGGAATCCGAGCCTCATCGCCCATGGGCCGTGTCATCCTCATCAACTCCCCCATCGAAGGTGGGGTCGGGGCCCAGCCACGGGCAGTAACAGAGGGTGGGGAGAGAGGACAACCGCGCTAAGTAGAAAGAGGCAGAACCCCATATGGGTGGGGAGACTCAAGAGATGCGAGTCTTAAAGATGTGGGGCTTCTGGCAACCCATACCCTCTTCCTTGTCTACTTGTTTTCTCCAGCAGGCCAACCCTTTAGGGCTCCAAGATTGTAGGGAGGTCAGAGGTGGGAAATAGGGCATGGCCACAGGGAAAAGCATTTGAGTGTGTGTGTGTGGGGGGGGGTATGTGAGCCCCCAAGTGAGGCAGGGTATTGGCCCCTCCATTTCACAGACTCTACCTTTGTCTGAACCCCTTTGTGTGTGCCTTTGGGGTGTGTGCAGGGTAGGGGGCATCCTCCATCAACCAGCCGAGGAGCCAGTGCCCAGATGGGCAGATGGAATGAAAGGCTTCACATGCGAAAGGAAGGAAATGAAGATAGAGCAGCAGATGTTTAGAAGAGTGGGGAAAAAAAGGAAGGGGGAGTGTCAGGAAGGGAGCCTGGAAGGATGGGAGAGTGAAGCTTATGTAGATGTTTAATGCCGTTTTATTGCGCGCAGACTCTGTGCCAGCCCAAGTTAGATCCTGAAGGGAGTCTAGAAAGAAATAGGGCTCAATCTTCACTTTCAGAAATTTACAGGGCAGCAGGGCTTGGAGACATCAATGAGAGCAGCTGGTGATGGAGCGGAGGTGTCACAGACAAAGGATGGAAGTGGAAAGCATGGAGCACAATGGTGCAGGCACTTAAGAGACAGCCTGGCTGCAGTGACAGGTGTGAGGCAACAAAGAGCAGACGAGCAAAGCAGGACCTTGAATGGCAGCAGGGAAGCGCGGAGCCCCAGCGCCTGGGCTTTCTGTGGACAGGACCAGATAAATATCTCCAGCTCCCCTCCTGTCTCTCAGCCAGCAGGCTGCCCTGGCTGAGTCCCAGAGTGGACTCTTCAGACCCTGCTCCTCCCCCCTGACCCAGCTGGGCATCCCTGGGGCAGGGGTGGAGCATGTTGCTCAGAGATCAGGCTTTCTTCCACTAGTGGTCCAGCAACTCACCCCCATCATACACACAGGGGGAGCAGCAGGGCACTGTTGAGGGTCACCACTGTCATTCCAGTCATGGAACAGAAGTCCCTGGAGGAGCTACAAGGCATGGAGGAGGGAGAAGGGCAATGTAACACTGCCCTTGTAAGTCCTATTATTTTAAAAGAACCATGCTATACCTCTCTCACACACCACATACGTGCCCTTACACACTGGACACTCCATGTACAAGGGGCATTGCTCTGACCCACTGGCCCTTAGTCTGTCTGGGCTGAGAGCCTCTGAACTCAGAATCTTCCCCTCTGCCTGAGCACAAATATCTCCCAACTCACTGCAGCCTAGAACCCCTCCCCCATGTTATTAATTAGGCCACTCAGGGGCCTAAAGTAACTGGTAAGGGAGACACAGTGGGAAGGGGACACTGCTACTCCCATCATCCCCATGAAGTGCCACGAGCTGCTCACACTCAGCAGGTCCCAGAGAAATTGCATTACCTATAGTCCAAACCAGCCCTTTCTCCTCACTCTGCTAGCTCATTCATTCACCCACTCATCCATCCATTTATTCTTTCATTTATTCAAAAACTACTTAGCAAATGCCAGGTGCTGAGCAACATCCTGGGGGTATGTTGGTGGAAAAGAACTCTGGAGTCCCAACCAGGGTTGAGCTTACAGTCTAGTGAAAGGAAACAGAGAGTGAATAATAGTATATAAACAATGAGAAAGGGTGGTATGAACCTTGAAGGCACTAATCCAGATGATACGATAGTGTAGTATTTCTCAAACTTTGGAATTGCCTGGGAGGAGGTGGGTTGTTGTTAAAAGACAGATTGTTGGGTCCTACACCAGAACTTCTGATTCGTGAGTCTGAGGTAACGCAGGAGAATTCACATAGCCTCCGGCAGGAGGGAAGGAACTTCCTTAGGTAGGGTACTTCAGCTTCCCAGAGAAGGTGGAATCTGAGTCAGCAGGGCCTGAGTCATGGGAGCTGGCTTTGAAGGTCTAGGCAGGAGTATTTCAGAGGGGACACTGAAAGGACTGGCCCATGAGAGAAACAGGAAGGAGGTCAGTGTGGCCAAAGCCCAGTGAGACCAGAGGGGAGGGGAGAGTGGTGGGCAGAGGAAAGCCCAGGAAGGGACTAATTTGGCATGGGAGGGGTGTGGGGTTCCTTCTAGAAGTAGGGGCAGACATTGAAAATTTTAATCAAGGGAAAGACATGATCTATTAGAAAAGCTGTCTCTGGCCACTGTGTAGAGAATGGATTACAGGAGGCAAGAGCAGAAGTAGGGGAAAGGGCGGAGGCTGCATAGTGCCTGGAGGAAGAAGTCGGTGGCCTGGGCTAGGACAGTGGAGGGAGAGAAGTTCCAGCTTCAGATGCCCTAAGCTCTTAGGCTCAAACCCCCAAGTCTGGCATCCCCCCTGGCCCAGGGCCCTAGGGATGCCCCAGGGATGGACTGAGGAGTAAAGGGGTTGAGGAATGGCAGAGCAAAAGGCTCCTTGGCTGGGATGTAAAGATCTAAAACCTGGGCAGAGAGTCAGCAAGGAAGCCCGAGGATCTCCATGTCTCTGTTATGTACCACCCCTGCCCACAGGCTGCCCTTGGGGATTTCTTCCTGAGCTGTCCTGGTCATGCACTGTAACCTGGTTTCCTACTTAGGTCAAACAGATGTGTGTGTGTGTGTGTGTGTGTGTGTGTGTGTGTGTGTGTGTGTGTGTGTGTAAAGACAGAGAGGGAAGTCTTAACCACTTTTCTCCAACCAAAAGGTCTCCCCAAGGACCCACCTCTGAGCCTTTCCTCGCTCCATCCCTTCATCAGTGCCTTCCCCACCATCCAAATTCCACCCACTTTCATCTTCCGAGAAACCTTCCCCAGCAACTCCAGCCCCCAGACACTGTCCTCCTCTGGCTTCCCCAGCATGGATGCAGAGGACCATTCTGGGCTGTGGGCACCTGCTGGGACAGGGTGTTGTTTGAACTTCTTTCTTCATGCAGTCAGGTAGCTCGTAGTGCCCTTACCTCTGCAATCACTGCGTTTAAGAGATAGAAGCACCTTGGGATCCTTCCACAACTTCCCAGACAGGGATTTACCAAGGGTCAGCTTGTATACCTTCAAAAGTGAGGAACTCACTCTCCATCCTGGAAAACTCATTCCATTGTCTGAGAGATGAAAGTTTTAGCAAGTTTTCCCTGGCTCAGCGGGCCTCCATCTAACTCCACTGCGTGGCTTCATTCTGCCCTCTGGGTTGCATAGTCAAAAACATCTAATAACTTTCACAGAACAGCTCTTCAGCTGTTTGAAGATAGAGCTAACACATTCATTTCCGCTGAGGCTGAGGAGCTCAGTCTCCCTGAACTACGCCCCATAGAATAGGTTCCTGAACCTCTTTTCTATCCATCTGGTCCGTAGAGCACCAAGATTTTCAGGCATTTAGCCGATCCCAGGCCTGTGGGCATGGGAACTTACTAAGCACTAGGTACCCTCCCGACACACACACTTATATCATGAGGGAAAGAGAACAGTGTATTCCCACACGGAGTCCAGTCCTGTCTGTTTTGAGACTAGCCCATAGTCTCAGAATCACCCAGAGGAAACTCAGAAATTGGCTGTCCCCGCCCCCCATTTAGGTCCCAGGGTACCTGTGCTCAGCAACCCAGCTCTTCCAGGCCCCAAGTTGGGAAACACAGGGCTCCACTGTGCCCAGAATAGGCATGAGGGTCATGCCTGTGTCCCCACCCCTACAGCCAACAGTGACGAGAGCGACATCATCCACGCAGTCCGGGTGGAAAAGAGCCCAGCAGGGAGGCTGGGTTTCAGTGTGCGGGGCGGCTCTGAGCATGGCCTGGGCATCTTCGTCAGCAAGGTAGAGGAGGGCAGCAGCGCAGGTGAGCAGGCCCCCAAGAGGTGAGGTCCTGGGGGATGTGTGTGACCGCACCTCGGTGGGGTGCAGAGACGTTATTGTCAGCGTGGGAGGCAGGGCCCTTAGCTTTGGAGGGCCTGATCTAATGGGGAGACAGGGCCCTCTCCCAGGGCAGGGCAGGGCAGGGCAGGGCAGGCTACTGGATAGGTCCCTGTGGGGACAGTCTAATGTGAGGCACTCAGACCCTACCTGGAGATCCCCAGTATCGGAGAAGAAGTTTTACCCCAGGGAGCTTGGTCTGATGGGGGCTCGGCCTCACAGTGGAGGACTTCTCCCAAGTGGCCCAGGCCAGCCACCCCTGTCCCCTGGTACAGAGCGCGCGGGCCTGTGTGTGGGGGACAAGATCACAGAAGTGAACGGGCTGAGCCTGGAGAGCACCACCATGGGCAGTGCCGTGAAGGTCCTGACCGGCAGCAGCCGCCTGCACATGATGGTGAGGCGCATGGGCCGCGTGCCGGGCATCAAATTCTCCAAGGAGAAGACCACATGGTGAGAAAGCCTGCCCTGCCCGCCCTGGAGCCCCCACCCAAAGCCATGGCAGGAGAGGCTGAAGGCACAGGGCTCTACATTGGCCTGGCTAGCATGGCTTCTGTTCCTCCTGGGGGCTGGAAACAGAGGGACCCTAAGGGCCAACCTTGAAATGAGAAAAGACCATGTCTCTCCCCCAGCCCTCCTCCCCACAGCTCTTCTCTCCCAGACCCCAGAGGCCCTGGCCCCTATGCTGCTGCCGCTGCAGCTGTGAACTTAACACAGTGACAGCACCTCTTCCTCATGGGTTGTAGCTGCTCAATAAAACGAGGGGAGTAGGTGATTTCCCAGATTTGATTAATCTGTGTCCAACCTAAGATCTTAGGCCTGGGAAGTCCCCCAAAGGCAACTCCACCTTTCCCATGCAGTCGTAGGGATGCTGGGAGGAGGGAGGTGGATGGTGGCAGATGGGGGCCTAGTCCGAGGGCTCCCTGCTGCCGCCCCAGGGTGGACGTGGTGAATCGGCGGCTGGTAGTGGAGAAGTGCAGTTCAACGCCATCAGAGAGCAGTTCAGAGGATGGTGTGCGGCGCATCGTTCACCTCTACACAACCTCTGACGACTTCTGCCTGGGCTTCAATATCCGTGGGGGCAAGGAGTTTGGCCTGGGTATCTACGTGTCCAAGTGAGGCCTGGGAAGGGAATGAAGTGGGTAGGGTAGGGAATGGGGCTTGGATGGGGCCTGGGTGGGACCTGAGGACAGGTGAGAAAGTGAGGCCTGGCCAACTACACATTCAAATGAGTACCTAGGTCAAGGGCAGGATTGCTGAGGGGGGCGGGATCACCAAGAGGACGGCCAAGTTTGACTGGGGCATCCACAGTGTGAGGGAGGGTAGGCTGGGTGCCTACCAGACCACTGCCTGTCTGACCGCAGAGTGGACCATGGAGGGCTGGCTGAGGAGAACGGCATCAAGGTGGGAGACCAGGTCCTGGCGGCCAACGGTGTCAGGTTTGACGACATCAGCCACAGCCAGGCCGTGGAGGTGCTGAAGGGCCAGACGCATATCATGCTGACCATCAAGGTGGGCAGAGCTGTGGGAGTCAGGGAGAGGCCAGACTTCAGGGTGGGCTTCCTAGAGCATCCCATTGCTCTGCAGTGCAACTTTTTCATGGACATCTAAGAGGTAGGGCAGGCATTGTTCTCGTTTTGCAGAAGAAACTGAGGCTCAGAGAGGAAAAGTAACTGAGGACCCAGCCAGTAGCAGGTCCTGGGTCTGGGCCTGCTCCTCAGATGTCTAGGGCAGTGCCCTTCACGTGAGTGGCAGAGGCCTAGGAGTAAAAGGAAAACATGCCCCTGTCAAAGGGTGGGGTGGAAGCTGTGGCCTGGGGCAGGACCTAGGGGTGGGCATCCTCAGAGTGCAGGGCAAGAAGAGCTGGGCTGGGGCCAGAGATCGGGTTTCAGGGGAGGTGGCTGGATCCATTATTGATGTGGGCCTCACGCTTGCCCGAGGATCAGGTCCTTCTCACTCTAGCTGCTGAGGGATGTGACGCCTCGCTCTCTCCAGTGCCTCATCCTGACCTCCTCCCAGCCTGTCACCCATTTCACCTCTCAGTGCCTGCTCCCCCACTCCCTGACCCCCCACCGCCTCTATTTCCCATCTCTCCCACATTCCATTTCTGCCTGTCCTTCCTATCAAATGATCCCAAAGGCTCCTCCTTACTCCCACTCTGTCTTTCATTCATTCACTCATTCAACATTTTTAAGAACCTACTATATGATGGCCACTATGCCAGGTACTGAGGTCACAACAGTGAACAAGACAAGGTCTCTGCAACTGGGGGGAGACAGACAAATAAACTAGATGCTTGCAGATTGTGACAAATGCTATAAGGAAATTAACAGTGAGATGGGATGAGGACATTTAGGAAGACCCTTTCAGCCAGGGTGGGGGTGTCAGAGCAGGCCTGTCTGAGGAGGTGACACCTGAAGAGGGAAAAGGAGTTAGCCACAGGAGGAGCTGAGGGAAGAGAATCCAATCAGAGGGAATAGCAAGTGCAAAGGCCCCAAGGTACAAAGGAACTTCATACGTTCAGAAATGAAGTGGCCCATATGGCTAGAGCATGATGAAGGAGAGTGGGAGGGTTGAAAATTTACTCTCGTGCCATCATCCCCATTCTTACTCTCCCTTCTGACCCACTGCCATGCCCTCCCCCAGGAGACTGGCCGGTACCCTGCCTACAAGGAGATGGTTTCTGAGTACTGTTGGCTGGACCGATGTAAGTGGCTCAGGCCCCCAAGGTTGAAGAATAAACGGGCAGGGGCACCAAGATCTGACATGGATTTCACACTGCCTGGACTGTGTCTGGGCTCTCCTCTGAGAAGCTGCAGACTCCGTCGTAGGCTGCCCTAGGGTCTGGAGTCCCAAGGGGGTAGGTAGAGGAGAAGTGACTTCTCCAAGGTCTCATCCTGTTGGCAGGATACTCAGCAGCCAGGTCCCCACATCCCATGCTTCCATCCTTGGCTGCTGCTGGATGATCCCCAAATCCCCAAGCCTAGGGGTGGTCTGCTAGCCTGGCAGGGCCATGAAGCAACCCGGCCAGACCCCTGAGATTTCCCTGCCTTCTCACTCACCTGCAGTGAGTAATGGGGTGCTGCAGCAGCTGTCCCAGGCCTCTGAGAGCAGCTCCAGCGTCTCTTCATACACCTCCAGTGCCCCCTACAGCTCCGCCGAGGGCTCCGGCTCCCTGCCCTCTGACCGCATGGATGTCTGCCTGGGGCCCGAGGAGCCAGGCAGCCATGGGCCCGGCTGGGGGCGGGCAGACACAGCCATGCAGACAGACCCTGATGTGGGGGGCCGCGTGGAGACCTGGTGCAGTGTGCGGCCCACAGTCATCCTCAGGGACACTGCCATCCGCTCCGATGGAACCTCAACCGCCCGCCGCCTTGAATCTGCTCTCTCTGAGTCCCCCAAGACTGCTCTGCTATTGGCCCTCAGCCGACCCCGGCCCCCCATCACACGCTCCCAGAGCCACCTGACCTTGTGGGGTACGTGGGAGATGGGTAGCTGTTGTTCTCTCCAAAGCCCCTGGTCCAAAACCTCCCTTAGACCATTTCCTGGACCCCAAACTTCCCTTTGCCCCAGGCCTTGACCCAGCTTCAGCCCCAGAACACACTCAGACCCTGCTCTGGTGCCCTTTTTAAATTGGTCCTGGGCCTCAAACCCACTCTCAGTCTCAGCCCCAGGTCCAGTCAGCTCTGGGCCCCAAAAGAGCCCTAGCCAAGCTCTCTCTAACCTGGAGTTCCCAGACCTGTGTACACCGCTTCCCCCCCCCAACCTCCATTCATTTCTCACATGGCTGTAGCTATGGGGTGAAATAGGGGTGAAAAATTGGAGGAAGACCCCTACCCCCATCCCTACCTCCCCACACAGCTGCAGATCCTGTCTGCCCCCTACTCTCCCTTCTTTCTGCCCCTCCCCACACCCCTTCCCCTGGTCCTTCCCTTCTGCCCACCCCTCCAGCCCCCCGGGTGCTCCCTCGTGTCTGCAGAGGAGAAGAAGCAGCGGAAGAAGGAGAAGTCGGGGTCCTCTGGGGAGAAGGGGGCCCTGCAGCGCTCCAAGACACTGATGAACCTCTTCTTCAAGGGAGGGCGGCAGGGGCGGCTGGCAGAGGATGGGCACAGAGAGGCCTGGACGCTGGAGAGAGGGAACCCGGCAAAGCCCCGTCCTCGCCTGGACATGGAGAAAGGTAAGGGCTGGGCTAGTCAGACAGGGAGGACGGAGGCCAAGTCCACTTTGGCATCCAGCCCCACACTGCCTCGTACTAGCTGTGAGTGACCACCCCATCCTGTGAGCCTCGGTTTTCCCATGAGTGAAATCAGAGTTATAATACACATATCTTTAGGAATAGTGAGGAATAAGTGAATTAGTATGTATTCATCACTTAGAGAGCATTGTCTGCCACACATCAGGCGCCCAGAAAATATAGTGGCAACTGTTATTCTGCCTCATCTACCCATTGTACAGGACAGAAAACTGATAGAGTCCCAGCATAGAAGGAAGTAGAAGACCTTGGGTCTGATCCCTGTTCTCCTGGTGCTGAGGAGAGGGAAGGACATTCTTTTCCTAGAATATTTGGCTTCCAGAATTTCACAAGCCCTACCCAGTTCTAGAACCATCCTTGAGCAAGGCCATTTCTAGATCAGGGCCCAGGCAGAAGGGCCTAGGCAGGCTTCACCCAGGTCAGGGGCTTCCTAAGGACCCTCACACGGGGACTGGCCTCTCCCAGGTGAGGTTCAGAGACTGGACCAAGATTAGATGAGTTGATTCTTGGGGTTGCCTGTGACAGAAACTCACCCCAGACTAGCTGTCTGAAAAGTACTTCTTGGCTCAGCTACTGATTTAAGCTGGATCTAAAGATTTGAACAATTTCATCAGACATCTGCCCCCTCATCTTTTGGTTCCCTTTCTGGGGGTTGGCTTCATTATTATGCAGGCTTTGCCCGCTTGAGCTAAGATGGCCACTGTTGCTTAGCAACACAAGGAAAAGAGAGCTTCTTAACTAGTCCCAGCTGAAGTCCTAGGCTCTCATTGGCCCAGTTGGGACCACATGTCCAACAAATCACTGTGATATGGGAGGGAGAAAGGCTTTCATCAACCAGCCAGGGTAGGTGCCTGCCCTGGGGTACATGCACTGAGAGAATGGGGGTCCCCGGGTGAACTCAAGGTGCTGTTCCAGAAGGGAGAGTGGATGTTGGGTAGGCAAAATCAACCAGAGGGTGAGGAACTGGGCCCTACCCCTCCCTGGGGCCTCAAGGTGACAGTTCCATGTGACAGACAATCCCTTCCAATAAGGGCAGGCCAGCTTCCCTTCCTCAACCCATCTCTCTTTCCACAGCCCCTGGGGCCCTGCTCTCTCCTGGTTATCCTCCCATCTCTCTGGCCACTCCTTTCTCTCCTTCAAAGGCTCTTTTTTCTCTTTGTCCACTGAGGTAGGTGCTCCCCAAATTCTGTCCCTAGGGTTCTTGCCTCCATGCATTTGCTTCCAAATGAATCTGTACAAGCAGAGCCCAGACTGCACCCTCTCTTGATCCAAAACCTTCGCTGGCTCACCATTGCCCATAAACAAAGCCCTTAGCCCGAGCACAGCCTGTCCTGTTGCCTCCTCATCTCACCTCCTTCCAGCCTGAACCCTGCATCCCAGCCAACCCTAAACACCCCAACCCCATTTTCAGGTTGGGGCCAGGGCCTGCTGCTGAGCCTTCTTCTTCTTAGCAGGGGGAGTGGGACCTGTGCAGAAGTGTGTCACCTGGAGGCTGAGACGCGGTAATTCATGCATCTCTTTACCGAGGCCTGGTTTACAGCAGAGCTGCTGACAGGGTGCACTTTGGGGGCAGCTCAGGGGCTTGGGGCTAAACTCAGCTGAGATCAAGCATGGGGAATCAGGCAAATATGGAGGTGCATGCTGGGGGCAGCTAAGAGAATGGACTAGTAAAGATATGGTTGTTGGCAGATATTGGGGTATATTTTTGAGGACTGAGGAGCTTGACTCTCAAAGACAGATCTGGGGGAGATGAGAATGCCGATGTGAGAACTTCAGTGGGGACCAGACTAGCATATCAGTGTATGTTGGGGGACCCAGGAACCCCTAGATCAGGACTCCTTCAAGGAATAGACCGTAGAGCGGTCTGTGTTGGGGGGTGGAGGGGCCTGGGGGGAGCTCCTCTGGTGGGCAGATCACTACGGAAACCATGGTGGGGAGCATCTGGGCTGGCCAGAACTCTGTCAGGTGCACCTGGGCCTCTCAGCTAGCCTGTCCTGGGGTCTGATTCCCCTTTAGGGAAGCCCCTACCTCCTCTCCTGGTGGCTCCAGGCTTCTTCATCATATCCCTTTGCTCCTGCCCTGCAGACCGGGAGAAGGGCCGGGCCTTGCTGCCTGCCAAGTCTGGGAGCCCCTCCAGCCAGCTGCCCAATGTGGATGAGCAGGTGCAGGCCTGGGAGAGCCGACGGCCCCTCATTCAGGACCTGGCCCGGCGGCTGCTGACTGACGATGAGGTGCTGGCCATCACCCGCCACTGCTCCCGGGTGAGCCTCCAGCCCGCCCCCAGCCCCAGCACATGGCCACTCAATCACCCAGACCCTCATTCCTTCAGACTATCATCTGCTGACCAGTATTTGGGTTCAACACTCTGAGGCCAGTGGTCACTAAAAGCAGAGGTCATTCTATCACACGTACACATTGGCACATACACACTGAGCTCACAACCAAGAAGGGGAGTAAGATAATAACCAGAACCTAAACAACCATAGTGAGAAATCATGTGAAGTGCTATGAAGGAAAAGAACATGGGAAAATAATCCAAGAGGCACAAATCAGATGTGGTCTGGGAGGGCCTCCCTGAGGAGGTGACATTTAAGTGGAGGAGAGAAGGAGTCAGTCAGATGATGAGTTGGGGACATGAGTCCCTGCAGTCACCTGCTCCGTTCTCCTTTAAACCCCAGTCTATCCCCATGCCTCTGAATGCTCCTGAGTCAGCCAACAGGCCTGGCACAAGTAAGTAGTCCCTTGTGCTCTCCCCAAGCTCACACACTCAGCGCAAACCTCCCCAACACCTATGCTGTTGTTCTCTGTTCCCTTCTACTTCAGATGGACCAGAGGGCCCTGGGAGAAGCAGAGGTTAGATTTGAGGGAGTCTTTGTAGCCTGAATGTTGGGGAGACTACAGGAGGCACAGGTCACCCACTCCAGGAGGATGGGAAGGCCCTCTCAGTACCTAGGGCTTCCCACTGTCTCAAGAAACTCCAGGTTTCTGTGATGGGTCCCATGTGAGCCTGTGTGCAAGGGCAATCCGAGAGTCAGGAAATCGTTTGTGGATGCCCCTCTCCCTCACCGTGGTCAGGGTGGGGCTGTGTTGTATGTCTGTGTGGTGTGAGCATTTGTCTGTCTGTGGGCTACCTGGGTTTGTGTCAACTGTATGTATCTGTATACGAATGTGCTTGTGTCTGGCTAAGGCATGTATGTGTCACCTGGAGACTGAGACGTGGTAATGCATGCATCCCTTTACCAAGGCCTGGTTTACAGCAGGGCCCCCTGTGACAGGGTACATGTTGGGGGCAGCTAAGGGCCTTTGGGCTAAACTCAGTGTCAGGATCAGCTCACAGTACTGAGTGGGACGGTGTGTACCAGCCTCCATCAGCCTGCAACTCTGGGCTGTAGCCACTAGGTGGGGCTCTGTGTCTGTTTCTTTATTGGCTCTTTTCCCCTTGCCCTCAGCTCCTCCTACCCCACCCAAGCTAGGCCTCTCAATATGTCCCCACACCTGGGGAGCTTGGAATACCACCCAAACCTGACCCAAGCCCTACCCACACCAAGAGATCAGACCATCTGGGGTGGCCCGAAAGATGAGTAAAGCTCCCCTAGTGATTCTGATGTGTGGCCCTGAGCCCCTTTTCTGTCCCCTTCTTAGCCACTGTTCCACAGACACCAGACCAGGCATTATAAACACCTCTCTGATCACTTTGCAGTCCCCAAACTTCCTTGTAACCTCTTTGACAGAATAGAGTACAAGTTCCTTGTTCTCACATTCAAGGCCCTCCCTTGTTTGACTCCCAACCCACTAGCCTCAGCTTTCCCACAGTCACCACATCACCACATCATCACCTCCCCTGGCCCCTGCATCGTTTTATACGGCCCAGGAACTGCACAGCTTTAGGGGCACTACTCACACTGTAGTCACAACCTGTGCAGCCTACATGGAGGCCTTTGTGTAACCCATAACCCATGGTCGAGTTAAACTTCTATCTACTGGTTATTCTATATCACCCTCAGAGCCCTTTTCTCCCAACTTTCGCTGATCCCTGAATTTATCCTTAAGAGTCAGTGTATTAAAAAAAAAAAAGAATCCGTGTAAATGCCACCACTTCCATGAAGCCTACCCTGATCTTCCCACCCTCCTCTGAGACTCCCTCTGTCGGTGGTTTGGAGCCAGTTGGGGCAGATGGCTCATTCTGCCCCTCATTCCCACTAGACTGAGTTCCTGAAGATCTGGAACAGTCTTCATTATTGTGTCCCCACTGTCACCCTCCAGTACACAGCCTGGCACTTAGTGGGTGTTGAATGCAGGTTTGTGAACTTGAAATATATGCACATATATGACTATATGGGGGTGTATTGTCGATATGTGTATGTGTGAGTCCCTATAACTTGGTGTATGATTTAGGGTCACACACATAAATTTATCTTTTATTTATTTCCAGATATTTTTTACTGTCTCACTCTGACCACCAGGGCATGATCTTTATCTATGCCCCCACAGGATGCTCTGTTTGTATCCCTGAATCGGACGTGTCTCCCTTTCACCACCAGGGGGTAGTATGCTGTCTATTATGGTGGCTCCCAGTGTTCAGTTTGCCAATTTGTCTGCGTAGGTGGCGTGTGGCTGGTGGCATCCAGGCAGTGCCAGGCAGAAGGGCCTCCACCACCCTGAGTACTGACTGGAGAGGCTTTCTGTAGGGCCACCTCTTCCCCAAGGTCCCCATTCCAGCCCTGAACAAAGCCTAATTTGTAGGTCTGTGTACAGACAAATGTTGGCCCAGCCAGGCCCACAGCCTAGTGTTTGGCTCAGATTCCTTCCTTCTGCTTGGAAGGTGGGGGTGGGGAGGAGAGTCCACTCCCTGCAAATTCTTTTCCGGTACAGAGGAGGCAAGGGCCAGACCTCTCAGGTTTCAGTCCCTCTTCGTACTTCCTTATCTGTGTGGCCTTGGCAAAGTCCTTTCCTCTGAGCCTCAGTTTCTTCATCCTCAAACCAGTAATAAATAATGTCATCTCTCCGGGCGGTTACTAAAGGAGAGACATGTGTAAAAGGCTTAGAAAAGTGCCTGTCCCAAAGCTGTCATTGCTGTGTTTGCTATTACAAATCTGTTGTTCTTGTCACAGGCTTCCAGGGATGGGGAGAGCCTTTCCTAAACATGGGGGGTGTGGCGGCATACCCAGGCGTTCCCCTTCGTCCAGCTCTGGAAGCCTCTGCCGCTACCTGACCCACATTGCCTCTCTCTGCAGTACGTGCATGAGGGCGGAGTGGAGGACCTGGTGAGGCCCCTGCTGGCCATTCTGGACAAGCCTGCAAAGCTGCTGCTGCTGCGGGACATCAGGTGGGAGGGGGGAGTAGGAAGGGATTCGGGCAGGAGGGGAACCCCTGCTACCTCAGCCCAACCTTCTCAGGGCTGAAGCCCCCCAGCAACTCCAGAACTGAGCCCTTGCCCACCCCCATCTTGCCCTCCCCCAGGAGTGTGGTGGCCCCCACGGACCTGGGCCGCTTTGACAGCATGGTGATGCCTGTGGAGCTGGAGGCTTTTGAGGCCCTCAAGAGCCGGGCAGGTCAGCAGCTGGGGGGCGGGGCAGGGCTTGCAGATCCTAAACCCCAGGTGGGGGTGCAGGTGGCATATTCCACTGGAAGGGGGGCAGAGCCCTCTCAGCTCTGCCCGTCAGGGAGCCTGGCAGCAGGGCCCTGCCACTGACCTCTTCTCTTCAACCAGTATGGCCTCCAGCATTGCGGCCAGCGCGGCAAGACACACCACCCAAGCGTCACCTCATCACCCCTGTGCCTGGTCAGTCAGAGTCCCAGAGCCCAGGGAGGGCGCGCACCTATGGGGGCACTGGGGCCGGGAGAGCAGCCTGTCTTTCATCACTGCCCCAAGGACTGCAGTGCTGTGGTCCAGAGGGTGTGTGGTTCCCTGAAGAAAGCCCTCATCCATCAGAACCATTCCTGCCACATCCACTCACCACTATTATTTACCTAATAATTGGTTTTAAACCCACTCACTTTTAAAATCTAGTCTCATTCTCTGCAATAATCTCCAAGATATCATCAGTTTGGTGTGTGAGTCATATTTTTTCTTAGATACATTAAAATGAAACTGTAACTCTTACAACAGAAAGTATTAAACTACTATTACAGGGGAATGTGGGCAGTGTCCCTATGGGTCTAAGCAAACTGGGCCTGGGTCTCCTAGGCCCTACAGGGACAAAGGCAAGGACTGGGGTCTGGCAAGGTGGTCTGGGCTAGTGAGGAGAGGGCAGCCTGACCTTGGCCCTCTTCCCCAGACAGCCGTGGAGGCTTCTACCTGCTGCCTGTGAATGGCTTCTCTGAGGAGGAAGATGATGGGGAGCTGAGGGAGCGGCTGGGGGACCTGCAGGTCTCCCTGGGTGCCTCTGCCCCCTGCCACCCTCATAAAGGGATACCTCCTCTCCAAGATGTGCCAGTAGATGCGTTTGCCCCACGCCGAAGCACCTGCACACCCCCTCCCCAGCCGCCCCCTGTTGCTCCCCGGCCCCCGAGGCCTAACTGGCTGCTGACAGAACCCCTGTCCCGAGAAGACCCTCTCCAGAGCCAGGGCCCAGCCCAGAGCCGCAGCCGCAGCCGCAGCCGCAGCCGCAGCCGGGGCCGAGGCAAATCCCCTGGACGCAGGCGCTCCCCGTCCCCGGTGCCGGTCCCCAACCCCAGCACAGCCAACGGGCGCTACCACAAGCCTCGGAAGGCCAGGCCCCCTCTGCCACGACCTCTGGAAGGGCAAGTAGCCAAGGCAGTGGGCAGTCAAGGCCCCTCCGAGAATGGAACGGGCAGGACAGCCCAGCAAGCAGCCACAAAGGCCCCTCGTGGGGAGTTGAGGACAGTCACGCTGTCCAAGATGAAACAGTCCTTGGGTAAGTCTGAGGGCGACTGGGCCTGGTGGTGCTGTGGGGTTTGGGTAAGGTTGGGGAGCTTGATTGGGGATGTGTCTAAGCGAACTGGGCCTAGGAAGAGAAGCTGGGTATTAGAGTACAGTTGGGACGGGGTCTAGATTTCAGGACTTTGGGATCCATAGGATTTGGGAGCAAGTTGAGGACTGAGTAGTGAAAGAATTGGGATTTGGAAAAAGGTGGGGACCCCAGATTTGGTGACTGGGTCCTGGGTCTATCCTGGGCCCTCTGGGATCTAGGGGTGCGGTGCACTCTCACCCTGTTTCTCACTCTCACTAGGCATCAGCATCTCGGGGGGCATCGAGTCCAAGGTGCAGCCCATGGTGAAGATAGAAAAGATCTTCCCTGGGGGGGCCGCCTTCCTCAGTGGGGCCCTGCAGGTGGGTGAAGCGCACCCAGGTCCCCCCCTCTCTCAGCCCAGAGCTAACTCTGGCGGGGGCAGGCTGGTACATGCTCAGCTGCTGGCCAGGCATTTTAGGCCAGGTCGTGGGAGGGGCTGGTCAGGCCTGTGGAGTGAGCAAGCCAAGGGAAGAATCTGTCCCCTCACACCAGCCTGGGCCTGAGGGCGGCCCATCCTGTTCCACCCCTTGCCCCAAGGGACAAAGGGCCATTGTCTGGCCCCACCCAGCCCCCAATAGCTCCAGGCACAAAAGTCCCATTGTCCATCCTCTCCATCCAGATGGGGAGGAGTGTCCTAGCTGGTGGAGGTGAGAAGTTGGATGCTGGAGTAGGGGGTGACCTGAGGAGGGAGGGCTGTGATTCTCCCCCTCCCATCCTAGGCTGGCTTCGAGCTTGTGGCAGTGGATGGAGAGAGCCTGGAACAGGTGACACACCAGCGAGCAGTGGACACCATCCGCCGGGCTTATCGAAACAAGGCTCGGGAGCCCATGGAGCTTGTGGTCAGGGTCCCTGGGCCTGGCCCACTGTCCCTGCCCTCTGACTCATCCATCCTTGTCGACCGACCCCTTCCTGCTGACCACACCCCTGCCCACTGACCACTCAATGGTACTCCTACTTGCTTCCAGAACCTCTCAATGCCCTTCCCAATGGTACCCAGACCACTCCCACTGATGTTGGGCTCCTCCTGCTGATGCCCAGCCTGGTCCCCTCTCCAACTCTCCAGACTCCTGGTTCTAACCCTATCAGGGACTCTACCTACCTATCCCACAACTCACCCCACTGATGGCAGATCTTCCCACTGACCTCTGCATCCTCCTGCCCTCTCCCAGACCTTGCCTACCCACCTTCTGACCCAGGAGCCTCCTCACCTTCCCCTCCTGCTTGCCTTGCCTCCTCCCAAAGCTCCACACTGGTGGCTCAGATCTCCCTGCTTTTTTCCCTCCCCAGTTGTCACTAAGGTTCTGCCCTTTCCAGACAAACTTAGTGTCAAGGACAAGGTGCTACTGGACAGGCAGCCTGTGTCACCCACTCACTGCTCCTAACCTCTCAAGACAGGAAGGGGGTCGAGAAACCCAAGGTCTGGAACTCGGGATTAGTGGGCACTTTCTCCTGACACCCCTCCCTTTATTCTCCCAAGCACTGAGGGACATGGACTCTCAGATGCAGCCCTCAGTCAGTCACTGCATCCACCGCCCAGCCCCAAGCAGTGTTCTGTGCAAGGGACAGAAGTCTTTTCCAGTCTCTCACACCCTGAGAGGCCACTTCATGCTGTGGCCTGCTAGCCTCAGATTCCCTGCTAGGTTTGTCCTTTCCTCATCCCCCTCTAAGACCTGTGCAAGGGGTAGGGGGCTAGCTGGCAGATAAAGAGGGGGTGGAGAAGGCTTCCCATAATCTCTATCCAAAACACTCACCTTTTTTTTTTAAAAACAAAACAAAAATTTTTAATTTTTTTCTTTGGGTTTGTACAACAAATTTACAGTGTAAAAAATATACAAGTGAAAACGAGGCCATAAACCAGGGTGTGGGGAGGGTCCACTTGGTCACATTAAACAAGACATTTCTGAGTTCTTCCTTTGGTCTGACTACAGCCCCCTCACCACCGGGGGGAGGCTGTAGAGCTGGAAGCTGGGGATCAGACCCCAGTCCCAGCCCTGTCCCCCAACATGGGCAGGGTGGGGGCAGGCACATCTGGAGCAGCTGGTGCTGCCTGGCTCTCTCTGGCTTTGGAGTAGGGGAGAGTGTGGAGATGGGGGAGTAGTCCCTTCCTCTCCCCAGGCCCTGGCCAGTTGACCTGGTGAGCATCTGGGGTGAATGGGGTTGGTAGAATGGCACTGGCAACAGGTGGGGAGTGAAACAGGTCGAGTGAGTAGGAGCCTCTGGGTGACAGTGAACACAGAGACCTCCAAGAGGTCTCCTCTTGCACATCCAAGTCATAGGACAGCCCTGGGTTCTTGACAGAGGCCCAGAGTCCTGGGTCCCAGGGGACAAGTGGCTCTGGGGACCTAAGTGGACCTGAGGCTACTGTTCCCTTTCAATAGAGCTCCCTGCAGAGCTGGGACACTGAGGACCCTAGATTTCAGTGGCAGTGATCTCTTCTAGGCAGATGCAGGGGGCTGGCTCAGCCAGGCCCAGGTCAGCGAGCTCCCGGGCCTCCAGCTCCAGGCTAAGCTGCTGAAGCTCCTGCTCCAGCTGCCGGTTCCGCCGGTACATCTGAATATAGTTGTGCTGCAGCTGCTTCTGGTAGCGGATCACCTGCTCCTTCTCCGCCTGCCAGGCCAGCCGTTCCCCCTCAAAACTGTCCCTCTGCTCCTCGCCCCGCCGCCGCTCCTGCTGCAGCTCAGCCCTCAGCCGCTCCACCTGAGCCCGCAGGCTGCCTCCAACCCCAGCTGCCACACGCTGTGCCTTGGCCTCATCACTCTCTGCCAGGAGGAACGGGTCAGCAGTGGCAGGTGGCACAGGAGGTTCCCGGAGTCCAGCCGCCTCGGTGTCCAGCTGCCCAGCTTTCTCCCGCAGCCGCTCAGCCTCCTGGCGGTGCCGCTGCAGCTCCTGGGAACAGGCCTCTAGCTCCAGCTCCCGTGCTCGGGCCGCCTCCTGGAGACCCCGAGCCCAACCCTCACTGACCCGCAGGGCTGCCCGTGCCTCTCGCAGAGCCACCCGCAGGGCCACCAGCTCACTGCCCTTCTGCACCAGCTCTGCCTGAGACTCCTTCAGTTGCTGCTTCAGCAGGGAGATCTCGCCTGACTTCTGGCACACCTGGTGGTAGGAGGAAAAGATGGTGAGAAGGGTTCTCCCAGGGGATCAGGCCCTGACATCATGAGGACATTTGGTGGAGAGGAAGTTTGATCCCTATACCCATTTTACAGATGGGAGACACTGAAGTGAGCCCAGTGACATGTCCAAGGTCATACAGCTAGTTAGCAGCTAAAGTGGAACTCTGACCCAGATCTTTTTCCTTCAAAGTGCTGTCTTTAAACCCCAGAGCTCTGGGGACTGGGTGATGGTGAGTTTTGCAGGAGCGGACACTACAGAGGGAGGTGCCCACATTTCCAGTCGAGAGGCCCTCCAGTGTTTGGGTTAAAGGCATAAACAAAGGAGTCAGATTGCCTGGGCTCAAATCTCAACGCTGCCAAAGACTGCGTATCATTTTGGGCTCCCCTCAGTTTCTACATCTCTGAAATGGGGGTATTAACACCTCATAGGGCTGATAATGAAGATGAGAGGATACGCAGTCTATGCAACATGCCTAGAATAGTGCCTGGTGCTCAGCAAGCACTGTATTCTAATTACTGGCTGGAAGACGATGGATGGGAATGCCACCAGCTACAGACACTAGACCAGACTAATGAGGAGACCAAATATGAAGGCACAAGGAGGTTCTGTCCCAGGAAGGGCAGTCAGTGGGGGATCCTCATCTCACAAAGGTGAGGAAGTGGAGGCCCTCTGGGAGTGGTGGGCTCAGGGGGTATGGCTGGGCCCCTCTTTCTAGAGGTTATTCCTCCAGGACCCGGCTGCTCGCCCCTCCTGGTCTGACTCACCTCCCACTTGGTCTCCTCGAGCCGTGGCCCAAGCTCACGCTGCTCACGCTCAAAGGTGGCGCAGCGCCGTTCCAGCTGTTCACGTTCCTGCAGCAGCTGCGCAAAGTCATCCTGCAGCTGCCGCTTCTCCTGCTGCAGCTGGAACACCTGCAGCTGTAGCAGCTGCTGGGCCCGCTGGGCTCGCTGTGCCTGGGCTGCACCATCCTCACGCAGGGCCTCCCGCTCCCGCTGCCAGTGCCGCTGCCGGTCCTCGTACACCTGTGGGCGAGAAGGCAGACTTGGGTCTTGGCAGCTCCACAAACCTCGAGCCCTCGCCGTCTGCTATCACTGACTACTCTGCTGGCCCACCAGGGGCTTTGGGCAGCTAGATTCCACCACGCTATGATGGCAACGTGACAACACTAACAACTACTTTTACGATACTAGAAACAACGATAATAGCAAGCACTTACGTAGTGGTTCTTAGGTGCCGGGCATTATTCTAAACACTTTACACACTTTGCCTTACTTAATCTGCGCAACTCTAAAGAGACAGAAATATCCCCATTTATAGATGAGGCTTAGTACAAATAAGTAAATGGCAGTAGGTTTGAATCCTCACCTCTATGCAGTTAAGCCAGACAGCTGGGTGGGAATGGACAAGTGCTACTGCCTGCCACTTGCCCCCACCCTGGAACAAAGGGACATGCTCTCTGCATTCCCAGCGCCTCTGGATGTCCTGCCATGCCACCCCCATTATTGCCACTGACCACACCTGGCACATGGTCACCTCGCTCTCGTCCAGACTGTCTCGCAGCTGCTGCAGCTCTGCCTCACGGTCGCGGAGCTTCCCTTCCAGGACACAGTGCAGCAGGGCCTCATCCGAAGGGGGTGGAGGGGGTGGTGGTGGTGGTGGGGAGCGCTCCCCACAGGAGCTGCTGTCCGGGGAGGCCCGGGGACCACTGCCCAAGAGGCCTCCAGCCACGCGGCCCCCCAGGGAGCCTGCACTCTTGCTGGAGGAAGACCGGCCACTGTCCGAGTGGGAGGGCCCAGCAGGGGCTCCTCGGGCTGGCCCCGGCAGTGCCCCCCGCCCAGGGCCATGGGAGGGCAGGTGCCCACCTGGGGAGCTGGCGGCCGGCTCGGCACCCCCAGTGCTGTAAGTGGGCAGGCTGGACAGTGAGTTTCGGCCAGAGTCAGACAGTGTCCCTGATGGGCAGCCACTGGCCCAGCCACTCAGTGCCAAAGGTTTGTCGGCAGCTGAGGAGGAGGAGGAAGAGGAGGAGGAGGCAGGGCCCCCAAACAGCTGTGTTAGGCTGCCCTGGCTCCCAGACAGTCCGGCGGCCCGAGGACCCAGGAAGCTGGGGAGAGATGGCGCCCCTCGAGGTTTGGGCAGCACTGGCTTGAAGGCTGTTGGGCGGATCAGGATTTTCTCCATGTTCTGAAATGAGGTGCCATGTGACACTGCGGGTGAGCTGCCCGATCTTTCAAAGCCCTTATCATACTCCCTGTCTTCCCACCTGGGGTGTCCCATCCCCACGTATCAGTTAACAATTGCCACCACTAACTGGGGACCTCCGGAATGTCAGCTTTACGTCCAGCAATTTAAAAGGTTCATTGCTATTCATGACAACAGCCATGTGAGCAAAAATATGATGACTGTTCCCACATTACAGATGAAGAAGTGGAGGCTCAGCAGAGTTAAAGGCCTTGCTTGAGGGCAAACTCATCGCTATTGGGTAACAACAGTGTTTTCAAGTAGCTGACGTTTATTGAGTACACTGTATATGCCAAGCACCATGCTAATCACCTGACATATATTATTTAATTCTCACAACAAACGTGTAGGACCTGACCTGTCACCTCCATGTCACAGATATGGAAACAGGCTCAGGAAAGTTAAGTGACTTCCTCGAGGTCATATAGCCAGAATGAGAAAGAGCTGGGATTAGAACTCAAGTCTAGTGAAGCTTGAGCCCACACTCCTTTCTTTAAATAGACCTCCAAATTCCTCCGGCTTCTCCAGGGGCTCCTGATTCCACCCAGACCCCAAAGGAAGGGCTGGTCCTCACCTTCTCCAGCTTTCCAGAGACAGGGATGAGTTTTGGTGGGGGGCCGCGGAGGTGGGCATTTCGTGCCCGTTGCTCCCGGGCATCCTCGATGTCGCTGCTGGGGCTGGAGGGCGACTCTGTCCGGAAGTCCTCGTTGATGTAGGTGAAGGTAGTGCCAGGAACAGTCTTCCTAGGGGGCACAGCTGGGCACAGTGGCTCCTGTGCTTCATAGCCACCCCGCAGCAGCCCATCCTGCTGGCGGAAGAAGGTGGGCCCAGGGGGGCCGTGGTGGCGGGAAGGAACCGGCCCCCCCGGGCAGGGCCGGCCTGAGATGAGGCTGCTCACACTGCCCATGGCTGGAGCTTGTGGGGTAGTGGCGGTCTCAGGAGCGGGCTCCAGTGGCACTGGCAGAGTCTGCACAATGGCCATGGCGGCAGAAGCTCTGGCCTGGCCGGGGGCCTCCAGGGAAACCTGTGAGCAGGGCAATGGTGTCACAGTCCCTCCACCTTGAGCCCTCTTCCTGTACAAGGTCCCCAGTCCCTCTCCTGACCCCTGATCCCAGATCAAACAGCCCCCTGACATCGGTAACAAGCCCTGATGTCCCCAAAGCTCCCCCTCTGAGCACTGGCACGAACCTGGACTCTCCCTGGGCCCCAGACCACTAACCAGCTTGGGTCTGACCAGGGCAGAGGACTGAATCTACAGAGCATGGAGGACGAGGGGAGGGGAGGCCTGGTGGTTACAGAGGACCCAGCCCCAAACTGCAACCCCCGCAGAAGCCAGGACTCAAGTTAAGGAGGGAGCCTCATCTACCAGCTCCCAGCACAGGGCCCTGGTCCCCTGGGACAGGTGGCCTCATTAGAGGGCAGTTTGAGCAGAAGCAACCTTCCAGGGACGAAGTCAGCACTCAGATGGTAATTAGGGAACAGAGAGCCAAGGCCAGGCAGTGCTCAGCCTCCCCAAGCTGGGCCTCAGTTTCTCCCAGACAGAGTGGCGGCAAGGGTGGAACTGGCCAAACAAGAAACCCGGAGCTCTTAGGGAGCCCACAAGTGCCCTCTGGGGTCTCCTGACTCCATGCAGGCTCATGCTTGTTGCCATGACAACTCCTAGCCTCACCATACCCACTCAGTTGGGCCTAAAGGAACCTACATGGGCCTATTGCCAAGTTCTGTGAAACCTTCTGGCTTTAGATGTTCCCCAGCGTGATCCCAGGGGGATAAGGGTAGAAGCCCTACCATCACCTCTGGCAGCTTCTTCAAGATCCCAGTTCCCTGGAGCCCAGGGCTCCACCTCCCTAGGCCCTCCTCCTTCCTGGAAGGGGACAGCAAGTCCACCCGGAACTCCCTCCGTCAGGGAAGACCGGGACTCAGGCATCTGCTGAAGTCATCATGCAGAGTGAGGAGGCCAAGAAGTGGACAGAGAACTGCGTAGGAGCAGGGGTGTATGCATTTACTTATTTGTGTGTGTGGAACTGTATGCACAGTGTGAAAATGGGCACTGTGTGTAGGAAAATTTGTGTGACGACATCATGAATAAGTGTGAGTAGATATGTTTAGATATATTCATACATACATGAGCATGCATGTGAATTCATATGGGTATATCTTACAAGAGTGTGTGTGTAAACGTTTTAAGGGGTCACTCTTAGAAAGTATGTGAAAGTTAAAAATGCACGTGTAGTAAGTGAATTTGTGGCGTACGAGTGTGACTATGAGAGAATATGTGTGGGTAGATGTCCACTCATACAAACCTTTTTGTGTAAACCCACATGTATTTTATCCAAGTGTGTGAATAGGAAAGTGAGTGTGTACAAATGTGTACTGAGTGTGTGTGAACAGGAGCATGTGTGAGACGAAGGGAGCCTGGGCGGCATGTAGGGCCAACCGGGTGAGTGAGTGGGGACTTGATTTTTGTCACTCACCGGAGTGTGGGAGAGGAGAGACCTTATCTGACTCCTTTGCCTGATTTGCTCCCCCTTTTCTTGCTTGTGTTCCATAAGTCCAACCCCACCACCCCACTCAAGTCAAAAGACCCTGAGATGCAAGAAGATGTCCAGACTGAGGTAGGAGGAACTGGGAGTTGGGGGTAGGGGTGAGCAGTGTCCAAGACACAAATGCCAGCCCTGAGCAAAATGGATGTAACACCCCTTCCTCTGTCCTCTCCAAGACCACTCCAGAGCATGAAAAAAAGTGGAGAAGGGGCTTCTTAGAAGGGTAGTGGGGGCTGGCACTTCTGTCTGCATTTCCCCACTTCAGTGAGCACAGAGAAAGTGAAAACTGAGGGGAGGAGACAGACTCAGAGAGACAGGGACCCAAGAGACAAAGACTCAGAGGCCCCAGGGTGTCAGGTAGACAAGGCAGACCCAGTGAGCCCAGGGCCTTGAACCCCATGGAGCCAGGGGCCCCTAAATCCAGAAGAGACATCAGCTGGGCCCTGTGAACCAGACACCCAGGGAACTGGAGCCAGAGCCAGGCGTCTGGAAAGCCAGGCCTGGCCAGCCCGACTCCCGCTCTTGAAGCCTGAGAGAGAAGGAGGGGCAAGTAGAGGCTCCATTTTGAGAAATGCGTCTGTGGCTGTAGGGGTGGGAATCCCCACTCTTCCCAGCACTCCTTGAGTGACCTCTCTGGCACAGCAACCCACCTTAATGGGCTGGAGAGAGCAGAGGGCAGCGCTCAGCCAGGACCCGAGAGAGGTCTGGCCGAGGTCCGAGGGCCCACAGGCCTGTTTAGGGAGCTCAAGAGTTGGGGAAAGTCTCCCCTCACCCCGTTCCAAGGACCGGTCAAGTGGCTAGTCTGAGATCACGAGTTCCCATCTGCGACAGGAAGCCGGGAGCCCCCATTCCACCCTCCGTCAGAACACCCCCCCGCCACCGCCACTTCCATAAAGTGGGGGCCGCTGTGGAATGCCCCTTCCCCACTGGCCCTCCACCGCGCAGAAGTTGGGGGTGCCCCTAGGTTGCCTCCCCACCCCGGCCCCCCTCACCTCCACCGCTCTGCTCCATGCTCAGCCCCGGGCCGCCCCCCGCGCTTCACCGGCAAGCCGCCCGGCTTCAGCCCGCGCACGGCCACTTGGAGCCGCCTGGCCAGACCGGCCCCGCCTCCACGGCGCCCCCCGCCGGGCAGCCCCCGCCCTACCCGAGTGGGCGGTGCAGCGCGGGGGAGGGGTCCCAGGGGCGTCCCCGCCCCTGGGGCGCGGCCACGCGCAAGCACCCCGCGTCACGCGTGTCCGGCCCGGAGCCCGCGGGGGCTGTACAGTCGGATTCAGGATTCCTCCCTCCCAGGCCGGGTGGTTGTATGTCTGGGGGCTTGGTCGGCTCAGGACTCGCGGTGGCTGCGACAACGGGTCACCCTCAATCCCAACTCGGGCCCCGGGGCCAGCGGCAGCTGGTCATTGTTCAAGCACAAAGGGCCAGACGCAGCGGTGGCCTCCCTGCCCCCTCCGCTCCTCCAGTCGAAGCCTCTCCGCCCCAGACACACTCTCTGACTTCGCAGTCCAGAGGGGGAGGCCGAGGGTCAGCTGCCATCCACTCTGTCCAGTGGCCCAGGCTCTACACCGCAGCACAAGGCAAGGGCCCAGACTCCGTCCGTACCTGCCCCACCCCCAGCAGCTAGGTGGCTTCACACTTGGATTTTTGGAGGTGGCGCCATCTGGTGGCACATTCGGAAAACACACCCAGTAACCCCGCCCCCCGACCTCGGGGGTGGGGACCCTTACCCTACACCTATCCTACCCCTACCTTACCCTACTCTACTCTACCCTACCCCACCCTACCCTACTCCACAGCAGTGTACCCTCTTCCCCGTGAGCCCAGGCCTGCCCCAGTGGCGGCTCTGTGCCCCAGCCTTCCCTCAGAGTCATTTGCTAGGAAAGAGTCATTGCTGGGAGAAACTGCTCCTGGCCCTTCAACAATCACTGGAACACACACCAGCCTCACAGCAGACATTCCACTGTCTTCTCTGGGGTCATGAATATTCCCACCCTCTGGCAAAGAACCCAACCTTAATATCTGCACGACTTTTCCAACCTTCAGACTCACACAGCCACAAGTCAGAGCCTCATTCATCACGTGGTTCCCCGTTCCTTGGTTCCACCATCTTTCAAGCCAACTTGCACAGAGACACACTTGGAGTCACACAGCTATTTGTGCACAGGCTTTCACAACGCGCAGTCCTTCGCGCCCAGTCACAATCTTAAACAGTCTCCTAAGCATCTTCACACTGACCGCCTTATTCACAGTCACAACTTCTTACATGTACACATATTTCTCAAACATTCTACCACACATACTTTCCTGTAGGGGTCTCTGTGACCTGGTCAGGTCAGCTGATGCCAGCACCCCTGGGCAAGGACAGCCTCCTGTCCCCTAACCGACACCCCCCACCCAGCCCCATCCAGGACCTGGCCTGCCAGGTCTCCTCTGCCCCAGCCAGGAAGGAGCATTCCCCCCACACCCCCTACCCCCGCCCCCTTCCAGGCCACAGCCCTGGCCGGCTCTCAGCTCTATTTTTAGCTCTATGGAAAGGGTTGTTTTTCTTTCTTTTTCCCTGGAAAGGGAAACATAGCCCAGCCACCCTCAGGCTCACCCCAGACCCTCAGCCTCACAGGAACAGACGAAGGCCCTCTCTCCAGTAAAGACCCCCTCCCTTGGCCTTGCCCTGATCCCAGCCTCCTGGGGTACCAGGAGCCTCCTCCCCTTTCTGGCAGTCTGCCCAGAAGCTCCAGCAGCAGCTGGGCTCAGCGTGTGTAGGGGTGGGGGGTGGGGCGAGGAGGGAGGCTGACTGCCTCTGCCCACTCCCTCGTGGTGCTGTGTGTGTGTGTGTGGGGGGGGGGGGCTGGTCCTTCCTGTACCTGAGGGGTACAGGCCCACTCCGGTACTGAGGGGAGGGTTATGCTGCTGCATTCTCTGTGGGAGGGGGACTCCCATTCTAGCAATAAGTGGTTTTTTGCTCCTACCTTGGGGGAGGAGTTCCCAGTTCTGCAAGGAGGGGTCTTAGTATGAAGGGGACCCGACGGGCGTTCGGGCAACAACTCCCCAGGCCGGAGGTATGGGGCGGGGAGGCCTGCTGTCCACTGCCATCAAGTATAGCGCCCCCCTCCGATACCTTCAGGGCTGAAGGCACCATGAATGTATTCGCGAGAAGGAAGGCAAGCAGCACAGGTAACCCCACCCCAGTCCAACAGTCTCCTGTCCTCCTGCGCTACCCGGACTCCAGGGGGCGTTGTGCTCCCATTTCTGGAGGAGGGCTTATCACCTCTCTAGGCAGAGAATGGAATACAGCCCTGCAAATAACCCCGAAACTTGCCCTGGACTGGGGAGAGTCGCCCTCACGCAGATGCTGGGGTGGGGGGAAGCACAGCCCACCTGTCTGTGAAGCTACCACGTGCTCAGGGCCTGTTTACGTCTTAGTCGTCACCTGCTAGCAGCCGGGAACCACGGAAGGTGTCCCACCCGCCCGTCCGCCCCCGACTACGATAACCGGTTGGCCCTTTTCTCCTACCCGGGTCAAATACGCGACAGCAGAGCTCCCTGCCCGCTGGAGTCCGCGCAAGCCAGTGGCGCTGCTCCAAGGGCTGCAAGAATAACCCACTGGGGGAGTCCTGAGTACACGTGTGTCCCAAGTGCGTGCGTGGGTCTGTGTACACGCGTGTGTGGGCCCGTCCGAGTTTCCGTGTCGGTCCCCAGTTCAGATCTTCCGCCGGCGCCCCGAAGTGGGGATTCCCCCCTCTCATCCCAACACCCAGCTTCTCCAGACAGGAAAGTTTACTCCGGAGCCTGGATGTAAGGCGGGGCGCGAGTTCCTACACCTCCGCCAGTCCCACCACTCACCCAGTGCCACCTGCGCCGCTGCTCCAGCTCCTGCCCGGCTCTTGCTCCAGTGCGGGCACCTCCTTGCCGCGGATCTGCGGGCTCTCAAGGCAGCTCCCGGCTCCGGGCGCCCGCCAGGTCCGGCCTGGTGGAGCGGGGCGGGGCTGCTGAGGCCGCGCCCCCGACCCAAGGAAGGGAGTGGTCTGCCTAGCACCCCCTCAGTAGCCAACCCAGTACCCAGCCCAGCAGTAACACGACGGTGGCACGAGGCTGCCCTCTGGCCTCTGACTTCACAGCCTACGGGATTTGGCTTTCGACCTGGGGAAGGGGCAAGTTGCATATGATTGAGAGCTAAGGCCTGACCAAACTGGCTATAGGGCTTTCCTGTCACCAGTTGCTGCTCTCTAGGGAGCCAAAACTGGTCCACTCTCGGCCCACTCCCCAGACACAGGGAAAACCCCTGGGAAGCGGACAAAGAAAGCTCAGGTTTCACCAAAACAGACCCACCTCTCCTCCCCCAACACCTCGGGTTGGGGCTGCCCAAGAACCAGCACCTAGCACTCCCTTGGAGTAGATATCTGCCCAGGTGAGCAAGTCTGCCAATTCTGGCCCTGGTACAGAGCATAGTCTGGCTTCTCCTAAACTCATAAAGTTCCACCCACAGGCACAAACAGGAAGTTGGCCTGTATTGCAGGGAGGCACCTAAGGCTCCCTCCCTCCATGGCACCTAAGGCAACCTGTGGGAAGGCAGACTGTCTACAGGTATCTGGGCCATATTTGCAGCCTTAGTACTTGGGCAGCAGGAGTTATGTGAGTTTAGTCCTTTTTCAGATCCATTCACAGTAGAGAAGCTGCTGGAGGACCAAAGTAGCCTCTTCAAGTGTGATACTGAGTCGGAGGAAAGGCTGCAGGTCCTAGACCCTGCTTAGCCAGGCCCTTCCTGAGCCCTCAGGGAGATTCTTAACACCCAATTGGACAGAGGCAGAGCACTTTGCCTCATTCCGCTTTCCCTGGGTATAGGGTCAGTGGCTCTCAGCGATTCCCCACTGCTTTCTAGTCTCCAGGGACTCCTGAACACACTTTGGGCCCACCTTGATGTCAGGAGTTTGACAGGTGTGGGATGAAATGTTTGTGTAAGGTGTGGGGCTGGGGGAACATTGGCGTCCTCTCCCTCCCCATCATTCTGGTTTGTGCTGTGTGGGGGTGTCTGCTAGGAGGGTGGGGCAAGACAAACAAGCAAGTCCTCCAGCCCCAATTCACAGAGACCTCACAAAGTGCCCCTAGTGGAAACCCCTAAAGGATTTCCTAGGACACACCTGGCATTCTAGGGAGACCTGAACATGGAACCGACATCCTTATAGGTAGGACTGACCTGGTGGTGTGCATCTGGAAGGCATGGCTGACGTTCAGTGTTACAGACCTTGGATGAGGCCTAGATCAGCCAGCGGCTGGGAATGATTACCGCGGGATTAGGAGGCCTGGCTCCAGCCAGTCTGGGAGAGACCCCCAAGAAGGGAGGCCCTGGAGGAGCTCTCTTCCCTCCCCCCAGGTTCTTCCCCCACAAACAGCTTTGCTGCAGGTCTGTTTCGGGAGAGAATTGTAGCCATAGTTCTCACACGTAAGAAAACAAAGACTCCAGACCCTTCTACAGGGTCCCAGAAGCCCCTTCTTAGGTTGACAGGGAGACCCTGATAAGGCAGCCCTTCTTTGGAGGAAGGAACCAACCCCCCAACCTTACAAAAGACTTCTCCCCAGACCCCTCAGAACACCTTGCATTCTCAACCCGGTTGCACGCAAATCTAAAAGGAAACTGGGACTTAGGGTAACAGAGGAAGCAAGATGAGAGTGTCATTATGCGGGAGTGTTTCTGACGGTCTCTTCTCCATCTCCTTCAGCGCTTGTTAAAAATGGGAAATCCTATACTTCTCCTCCAACTTCTAGAATTACCAGTATCTGTGTGTGTGTGTGTGTGTGTGTGTGCATGTGTGTGAGTGACAGGACTGGGGGAAGAGAAGGGCCTAGGTTTTGCTTTTTCAAACGAGCCCCAGGAGTCCCAACACACACTAAAGTAAGAGAAACACGGAGAAGGTACATAAGTTTGGAGATGGACAGGGGCCAGGTAAGAATATCCTGAGCCTGAGTCCACATCGAGAGGTCAGCAAGTGGCTCGTATCACAGAGGGACAGCTGGTTAGGCAGAGTCTAGGCATGTGGCCCGGTGACCCATACCTCTGCCAGGGATCACGTTAAGATCCTTAAGGAAAATAGGGATAAAGAGGCACCATCCTGTCTTCCCTAGGCTAAGAAGAGGTGTAAAGGTGTCTGTGTGAAGGCCCTTTAATGCTCCTGCTTCCTTGGGAGCACACAGATCAAAAACTGGGGGTGGGGAAGGGACCCACCCATTCCCAATTCAAAGCAAGAAAATCCGGTTACAGACTTGGGGGACACCTGGTGGACAAATAAGAGGAAGCACAGAAACAAAGGCAATGGAAAAAATATGTATTTTTTTTTCAGTAAAACTAGAAAAGGCTCTACAAAAAGTGATGACTGCACCCACTGAAGTGGTCGGAGGCAGCATTCCATACAGTGTCCAGGCGGCAGGCACTGTGGGGTCACTTCATTCCATGGCTCTCTGGCCAAGCCTCCACCTTTATCACAGGGCAAAGCACCTAGGATCTACTGATACTGAGTGCCACCACATAGCAGCCTCCAGAGTGGGGAGCAGAGGAGCTTGGTACCCACCATGTCACCCTTTAGCTCCGAAAGACTGGGGTGGAATTTTGGCAAGAAATCTCCTATTCTCCAGTTGCGGGGGCCTGACTCCACTGCTTTGAACTCAACCTGCTCATTCCCACCTCAGGGACTGCATCTCTACTTTCCCTTCTGCCTGGATCCCTCTTCCTCCAGATGTTCACATAGCTCAGTGCTAGATTTTTAGGTCCCAGCTCAAGTGTCCTCTGCTCAGAGACACCTTTCCAGACCTTAATCTAAACTAGCCTGTAAGCACTATGGCATTACTATTTTACTTTTCAAATAGCACTTTTCACTATCTAAAATTGTTTTGTGTTTATTTGTCCATTAGGTTACCTTGTCCCCCCACCTGACTGCATTTTCCATGGAGGTAGGAAACTCATCTGTCTCGTCAGTGCTACATTCCCAGGACCTAGAACAAAGCCTGACGCACAGCAGGTCCTCCAATATCTGCTAAATTGAACTCTCTCACCATGGGACCCTGCCCTAGGCCAGGCCCCTGGGACTAAGAAGGGCTTGTAGCTGAGGACCACAGGGCAGAGGCGGTCCTAGCAGAGGGCCAAGAAAGAGTCTACACCAAGCCTGTCCTGTCAGATTCGTTCCAGGGTCCAGCTCTGCACCTCCTTCACCTTGAAAGCTTGGAGGGGTCTGGCTGGTAAGGGTTGGGGGCTGCATTCGAGCAAGTCTCAGAGTTCTGGGGAACAGCTGCCCCCTTTTTGCCAGAAGAGGGCTTTTTGGCCACTAGCCCATTGTCATCCTTGATCTTCTTGAGCCGGGCCTTGTTCTTTGGTGGTATGGAGAAGGTGAGAGAGCTCTTGTTGAACTCAAGTGGGAAGACACCTACATCTCCATCAAAACGGTTCTTGGACACCTGCAGATAGCGTTTCCCTGGCCCAGTTACCAGCTTCCTGTCCTGCAGGATCAGAACATTGTCCGCTTCCTGGCTTGCCTGAGGGACAGGGCAAAGGTCGAAGGAACAGTGAAAAGACAAATGAGAGAAGCAGAAAGGAAGGTTGAGGGTGCATGGAGAAGTGGTAAGAATGGGGAAAGGTAGAAGTACTTTCCCTTTTCATCAAAGTTCACTGAACTATTGACCATGATGCTGGGGTCACCAGAGTTTTTCAGTCCCTTAACAACCCCGTTGCCATCCCCAGATTTTGTACCCGCTGTTCCCACTGCTTGGAACATTTCTCTTGCACAGCTTACCACCCCACTCAACCTCAGCTTCTTACCACTGAGGTCTTGGTCTAAATGTCACACTTTATCAGAGAGATTCTTGACCCCTGTACATAAAGATGGTACCATCTTTCCTTCTGTGTTATTCTCTTCCCCAGCTGCATGCCTGTTCCATCATGGCACAGTCTGTGCCCAGCCCAGGCCCAGCATATAACAGGCATTCAGTGTACCACTGGGAGGTCCAGGATCAGGCTGGTCCTACCACTAAGAAGGCCCTCCCATTTAGTTACTAAACACCTACTTTTAGCCAAAGGCTAAAACTCAACCCAACAGTCGCTGACACCTCCTCTAGGAATTCTCTCCAGATGCCCCAGGCTGACTCAGATGTCTTTTCTCTTTGCTCCCCAAATACCTGTGCTGCCTATCATAGCGTTGTCACACCGAGCTGTAATCACTGTCTCATTGTTTTCCCAGCTAGAGAATGTGAACTCCTGGAGGGCAAGGAGAGCAAAGGACTCTTATCAGCCTTTGTATTCCTCAGGCCATTGCCCCAGCTGCCTCTTCCAGATGAAGAGTTAAGACGATTTTAAGGCTGACTGAGGGCTACCCCTGGTTACACCTCCCCCTCTACTTTCCAAAGCTTGGTCTCCGCTAAAGGTCACTTACTTTGGCTGAGCCAAAAATGGACGCTGTTTGCAGTTCCTTATCATCATCCTCCTTCCGGGGATGAATGACCAGTGTCACATGGCAGCTACTCTCTGTCGCAAACTTCCGAAAGGCCCCAACGATATAGTCTTGGGCTGCAATTCTGTCCCCACCCCAACAAATCAAGAGGTTATCCGACACAGACAGACGGACAATATACACATACTCTTGAGCCGCTCACCTCTCCACAAAGCACTACAACCCACTCACTTCCCTTTACTCAAGGACTCACACCTAGGTCCCTGTCCATACTTCCTGCTGGCACACCCCACACCGCTATAAAAGACAGAAATACACAGGGGGTGGGGTATGTCTGCACACATGTCAGAAAACAAGAGTGCAGCATATGTGCCTAGGGCCAGCTGCCCAAGAAGACATCTGAGTTCAAGTGGATTCCAGCTAGACAAGAGGATACCACCTGTCTGTGGACAGCTGCTCGTGACCCATCATGAATTGTAGATTGTCGATGACCACATGACAAATGTCATAGACGTAGACTGCATGCTGCATTGTGTCTATTACAGTCCTGGGAAGAGGAAGAAGCAATGAATTCAGGAGTCAATTACAAGTAGTCTTCAGCCCATTCCAGGCAGAAGGCCAGCATCCTAAACACTCTCATCAGGGGTCTGTTCTCCTGCCCTCACATTCTTTAAAAACTCTAAGCCTGGTAATCTCACCTGATGCTCTGTTGCCCATGGAAAGTCATAAAGTAGAGGGGCAGGTCCTCAAACCGGTCGGCCCACTCATCGTATCTGTCCAGTTGGTCTTCCAGCCGCCCCACAGCGAACTGTGTTAGCATGATCCGAGCTAGTCTCACATTGCTGATCTCAAAGCTGCCCCAGAGTGTGTTTACCCCCTGGGTACATAAATCCAGGGCATACTCACTGATGAATGTTGTCTTTCCACTGCCTGTCGGCCCTGCAGGGGGGTTGAACACAGATCTGGGTGAGGGAGGGAAGTCATACCCTTGAAACCAAGACCTGGAGCAGGGCCTCAAAGTTGGGAGGGAAAGCCTCTTCGTTAACATTTATAGTGGCCCAAACCCACATGCTTTTGTCACCTGATTCTCTGCCACCACTCCAAGCAGGGATTTCCCAAAGGGTCACCTGTAAAGACTGTCAGCTCGCCCTTCCGATGTCCCTTCAAGAAACGATTGAGATCTGGGAAGCGGCTCCAGCGAACACCTGCTACCTGCTCCACATTTGACAACTCTCCTAGTACCTCCTCCCGAAGCTGCCGGAAAGACACAATAGACTTGTGCCAAGCGGGCAGGGTAGAACGCAGAATTCGAGAAAGATTTAAGCCTCGGTTCAGGGCCTCCAGGGGACAGGGATGCTGGTCCCCAGGCCGCACCAAGGAGCATCGCTTGGGGTTCAGTTTTCGGGCAAACAACTTAGCAGCTTCCCAGGACCGAAGGTCATCCCCCAGCCAGAGCACAATACGTCGGAACTGTTCGAGGTAAGGGAGCAGGGCAGGTGGTAAGCAAGCCGTTCCTCGGGGAAGGGCAAGAGTGGGCAGCCCTGTGGCTTGGTTTAAGGCCAGGCTGTCCAGTTCACTACTCGTCAGTACCACCTCAGTATCTCGACGACTGATCAGTGATAATCCAAACAGATTGTGGTAGGCACCAGGCCGGGGTATGGTGGTCTCCACATAGCGCACTCTATCTCCCCGGCTTTCAGCCTCTAGGAGCTTCAGACCTCGTAATCTCAAACTTCCTGGGGAGAACCAAGGGAAGACAAGGCTTCGAGCAGGCCGCAGATACCTCACACTGAAACGCCTGAGTGTATCGTCTGTCACTTTCGTAAGCCCAAACATCACACGAGTCAGCTGGGCCTCCTTCACCTCAGGCAGCTCCCAGAGAGGTACTGCTCGGTCCCAGATCCTCCAGATCTCCTCAATGTCCTCAGCTTCTGGGGCTTCACTAAGCAGGATCCCCTCTCTATCTCCATCCCCACGTCCTTCCACACTGGCCTGGAAGTCTTCCCAGCTCCCCTCTGCTAGGCTGGTCATGCAGAGAAAGCGGCCTGTGGTCTTGTCAATGAAGAGGCTGAAGGAGGCGGTGTTACCAGTTTGGTCCTTGAGCTGGGAGGCCCCCAGAAAGGGGCTGGGTGCTCGTAGGCAGCTGTGGCCATCCTGGAAGGGGATCCCATGTGTCCGCAAATATTGGCGGATTTCAGTGGCAGTTACAGGCAACACTGGTACCTCCGTGGCAGGGAGAGTCTCCTTTCTATAACGTCTGCGAGGGGGGCCTGGGACCAAGCTTCGAGGTAAGCCCCTCCGACCCATCCACTTCCCTCGCAGGGACAACAGGATACGAAGGGGGTACCCACTTCGGAGAATGACCCACATTCCTAGTCAAATGGAGGAAGTCCCTACTTGTAATGCCTTAGGTACCTGGTTCAGGTGCTTTCAATAGGTCAGACCCTAGGGATCCTCCACACAGCACACTTAAGAGCTCACTCTAGGTGGCTTCTCTCTTTTCTCAAACTTCTCCCTCATAAACATCTCTCTGAATCCTCTTCAGCCCTTCTACATTGATACTTCCATCCAAGCCCATCTACAAGACCCTTTTACGCCTGTCCTTCTGTCTGGCTCCCTATCTCTCTGGTGCTTTACAGATTCTCCCATCACAGTCCCTCACCGATTACGGTTTCTCCAGATCATCGCTCCACCACTACCGCTCTCCACGGAGCCTCATCATCGTCCTCATCTCTATAGCCGTCGGCGTCCTTACTGTAGCCTCTGCTCTAGATCTCCACTAGTGGCCCTCTTCGCTGCTCCTCCCCTCAAAGGGGTCTAGACACGACTAGGGCGCCACTACGTGGCTCCCGCCCCTCTCGGTGCCGCCTCTCCACCTGCCCGCGCGGCTTCCCACCGCTCCTCCTGCAGGATCTCCGCCGCTCCAACCCTGGCCCCGTGCCACCACTCTCGTCTCACTCCTTTCGTTCGCAGCGTGGGTTATTCGAACGCGCCACTCAACAAGACCTCGGAATTAAAACTCCCCCGGGCGCGATGTCCCCGGAACCGGAATCTTGGGTGTTAGTCCCGCCCCATCGCTTCCGGGCTAGGCTCGGCTGCCCGGGAGCTGGAACCATGACGGCGCGAGGGACCCCGAGTCGCTTCCTGACCAGTGTCCTCCACAACGGGCTGGGTCGGTACGTGCAGCAGCTGCAGCGTCTTAGCTTCAGCCTCAGCCGAGACGCGCCCTCGTCCCGCGGCGCCAGGTGAGCCGGCGATGGGCGCGGGGATGCGACTTTGGGCAGAGGTCGCCCGGGTCAGGGGTCACGGTGCTCACCCTTCTCGGGTTCTTCAGGGAGTTCGTGGAACAGGAGGTGGCCGACTTCGCCCGACGGAACCCGGGTGTCGTAATATACGTGAACCCGCGGCCGTGCTGTGTGCCCAGAGTCGTGGCCGAATACCGTGAGTGGGGCCGGGCGGTGGCTGGAGGGCGGCCTGACGGGCGCTCGGCCTGCCTCCACTGACGTCTGACCGGCCCGCTTCCTATTACCCCCACCTCCCCTCTGCCAGTTAACGGGGCTGTGCGCGAGGAGAGCATCCACTGCAAGTCGGTCGAGGAGATCACGAGGCTGGTGCAGAAGCTGGCGAACCAGTCCGGCTTGGACGTGATCCGCATCCGCAAGCCCTTCCACACGGACAGCCCTAGCATACAGGGCCAGTGGCACCCCTTCACCAACAAACCGACAACGTGCGGTGGGCTGCGCCCGCGAGAGGGCCAGGCTTCTGCCCCAGCCCAGGTGCCCGCGCAGTGAAGACTTGCTCCAATTCCATTTCCACTGACGGTGGTTCTTCCTCTTTTGGTTCAGGGGATTCCAAGCCCAGGCAGACAGATGGAGCCCATGAAAGGGAAAGTTGATGCCAAAGCTTTTGCTTGGGATAAAAAAGAGCTGCCTGCCTCTTTCTATTTGGTGCCCACTGTGTGGGGCAGTGACTTTTGAGTCTCTTTAATTCTTATCCAGTTTACATTACTGAAACCGGAGTCTTCAAGTATCTTACCGAGTTCTCATTTCTGAAATCGAAATTGGTAATAATGCACTCAAATCACAGTGAGGGATTTCAAAGCTAGCTTCTGAAGAATCCCTGATGTCCTGTTTCTTCAGTCATTGAGCTAGAGAGCTAGCACCGTCTACTCTGCTGTGAACCTGGCCTTGGGGTAGGCTATGAATGTTTGTGTACAAATTAGAAAACTGAGGTTAATAAACTTGTCCATGGTCACACTTGAGGTCTTCAAAGTATGTTCATATTTTACATATAACCCCATTTTTCATTATCATAAAACCACAGCAGGGCATATAATAACTCTTCAGGATGCTTAACATCAAAGGCCATGTAATTAATCCAGGCCTGACCCTTAGAGAGAGTGATTCTCAGGCTAGCTGATAAATGGGCAGCATCTTCTAGGGGCTTGGCTAAAGTGGTGGGGGATGGTGAGGAAGAGCCAGGAGGTAAAAAGCTAGAAACCTTTGTAAGAATTCTTGAGCCATTATACTTATGTCATGCCCTCATCATCATAATCACTGAATAGTGAGAGCCTTAACAAAGGCCTGGGTACCTGCTCCGGGCAGCCAGGATGGAAGCTGAGGACCCCAATTTCCTCTGCAGATGGTTTTATGGGGATCAGAGCCAGACTTACAGCACCTTTTCCATAGGTTCAGAAGCCTATCCCCTGGTGATCAGGGGGAATCCAGTTGAGACCAAGCAGATTACACATAGCCATGGGGAAAAGAGGGTATTTATTAACCAACGGGGTGGAGGAGCTGAGCCCAGGCTCCCCACTGTCACATGCCCGATCCACCCACCTAGGTGGTGAGTGGGGGCATTCCTAAAGTAGTGTAGCCATCTCACAATAAATACATTCATTGTAGGGGAGAGGTGGGAGAGGATGGGTGAAGGGCAGTAAAAATCCGTGGGATTCCACGTTCTCAGCTACAAAAATAACAGTCATCCTCACCCAAGGGAATGAGGGAGCTCAGTCAGGATTTGATTGTCCCATATGGGCCTGGAGACTTCAGAGGCCCCTGGACCCTGAAAGTGCCCCGGTGAGGTAGGACAGGGGTGGGAGCCAAGCATTCAAACTCCCAGCCTCTGCCCTTTGCATAGTTCCAAGAACGGGCTTCATGTGCCAGGTGAGATAGCAGATCTTTCCTCCTCCTGCTCTGGTCTGGGGGTAGCAAATGCTTGGTCCCCAAAAGGGAGGCTGGCTCATTGAGTGCAGTGTGGGTCACCCGTCCTAGGGAAGTGTCTGTAAGGACAGCTAAACCGGAGAGGGCTCTCTGAAATGTCCATGGACCAAACCTGATAGGTCCAAGGCAGCAAGAGGAGGCTCATAAGGTGCATGTAAGTGGAAATGTGAGCATGTATATGTGAGGGGCATTCCTAGAACTCTGTCTCTATCACTCTTGAGAGTGACCAAGGGGATGGGGGTGCTGACTCATAAGGGCTGCACATTAAGGGAGAAGAGGGAATGATGCAGTCTTACCTCCCCACGCTGGCCTGTTCCCAAGTTCTTGACAAAGAGGTCACCACAGGGGGCTGGGACTAGGGGAGAGGATTAAATATATAGGATGGGATGTGGCATTTGGGAATGTACCCAAAGTCCAGAAGAAGGGCTGTAACAAGAATGCAGCAGAAGGGGGGGTGGGGGGCCTGCAGCCCAGCTGATTGATAGACATTCTTCCATGTGGGCATGTGAATGTATGCAGGGCTCAGGTGGCTCTTTTGCTGACAGAGGTCTTGTCTGGTATCAGGACCATCCAGCACATAGGGCCATGCAGAGGATGGTGACATTGAGGCCATCTGGACCTGCAAGCCCTGCCTGGGAGAAAGAGGAAGGCTTTGAGCAGATGAATGGGGCAGGAGGACGGGGGCCTCTCCTCCCAAGTGATTAGGTTAAGGGAATAGGGTTTGGGGCTACAGAACTTGAGGGAGCACCTACCTCTGAGGAGAACCAGTTGGCCTGGGCTGCTCACAGATGGGTCTGTGGAGATTTAAGGAGGGGACTTTGGCTGGGCCTGACTCTGGCTAGCCTTACAGGGACATCAAAAGTTGGAAGGGCCTGGAGGTGGGAGTGGGGAGGGGAGGATGGCTGTGTTGGGAGGCAGCAGCCCAGCCTGGGGCAGACAGGCTAGCTTGGAAGAGCATTTGTCCTGGGAGGCTGGGCTCAGACAGAGCTCTCATCCAGGTGCTCCACGAGCTGCGTGTGCTTCCTCTTCTCCAGGATGCGGCTGAGCTCCTCAGCGAAGGAGCAGGGCCCTGCAGGCACTCCATTGTTGCTCTGCCTCAGGAGCATGTAGCTGTTGCCATTCATCCTGCGCAGCCGGCTGGGCAGTGCCACCAGCCCATTGGTCAGCTCAGCCGGTGGCAGTGGGGGTGGTGGAGGAGGTGGGGCTGGGGCTCCTTCCCCGGGGATGATCTGGAGACAGCCGCCCTCCAGGCCCCCAGCCCCCTCCCCATCGTCACCCTCATCTTCCTCTCCAGGACACTGGCCTGAGACTGTCTGCAGCTGCACAGCAGAGCCCCCTGCCCTGCCGGCACGACCCAGCGAGTATTTCCGTCGGTGCCCTCGTCTGCCTCCCCGAAGGCAGGCCACATAGAGGAGGGAGGAAGCCAGGATGAGGCAGAGGCCACCAAGTGCGGCAATGGCTAGTACGTAGAGCAGCCTCACATCAGGTGCCAGTTGTGCCCCAGGCATGGCAGGAGCTTGTGGAGCTGGGGCAGGAGTGGCTGGCCGCACTATGAGGCTGTAGGAGGTCAGCAGGGTGCGAAGGCCATTCTCCTCAGCGTAGCAGCCATAGTGGCCACTGTGCTCAGGCTGTGTGTCTGTCACCAACAGCCCATCCACACCTACACGGTAGCCACCCTGCCCATCGTTCAGGCCCATGCTCCCATTGAGCAGCCACAAGGCCCGGGCCAGGTTGGATGGCTGGTCACAGGGCAGGAGAACATCATCACCCCGGAGCACAGAGCGGGTCTTCATTGGTGGTGGTGGTCCTGGAGGAAGTGGAAGACAGGAAGAGCAGTCATTGTCCGCCAATCCCAGGGAGGGCATTGGAGATGGCAAGCTAGATGGCTCACTGTTATGTCCCCAGCACCAAGCACAGAATCTGGAATCATGGTGACAACTGGCCAAGCTCTCTGCGCTTATGATCCTGCAGAAGGTTCATGTTGGCCATTCCCTGTGGTTTCAATCCCTGCCATCTGCCATTGATGCCTAATCTCTACGTCCAGCACAGACTTCTCTCCTGGGCGTCAGACTTGAATATCTTCCATATTCTGGGCATTGACATGAGGTCTCTTGGACACAGGAACTAAGGCCAAAGCCTTCCTCCCACAACACTCCTTTTCCTTGAATTGTCAGGTGCTTAAGCCAGAAACCTGGGAGTCTTCCTTGTGTCTCACTCCCCCTCACCTTTGTACGCAACCCTCACCAAGATTCTGCTTCTGGAATATATCTCAGACCTGTTCACTTCTCTCCTGCTCCCAACTGCTGGCCTACTCTGGTCCCCATCTAACCCACTCTCCATGCAGCAGTGGGTGCCTTTTAAAAACACGCAGCTGATCATGCCACACCCCTGCCTTAGCATGGTCCCCGCCTACTTCTTCAGCCTCTTCTCTTGTTGCTCAAACACACCAAGCTTGCTCTGCCTGCTGCTCCCTCTGCTTGGGTGTCATCCTTCTCCCTGTGGCCCTCACTTGCCTGGGTAACTTGCAGGGAGAGTGCATAGCAGTGATCGACAGCATGAACTCCAGTCTTGACTGCTGGGGGCTGGTTGGAATTCTGACCCTCCCTCTTAATAGCTGATTAACTTTGGGCAGTTTACTTATTCTCCCTGTGCCTCAGAGAGGTTGTCCCTCATGGGGACGATGATAATGGCATCTCTGTCATAGGAATGCTGTGAGGGTTTGATCAGTGCCTGGCACATAGCAAGCACTCAGTACATATTAGCTCTGATTATTAACTTTTGCTCTTCAGATAGTGTGGTCATCTGATCTTCCTTGGGGAAGTACCTATTATCCTTCAAACCCTTGTCATTGTTGTAATTATTTCTTTTGTAACAAAACCCAATGGAAATAATTATAATTTAATTGTGTGATCATGTGATCACCAACTCCCCTCCTACCACTTGGCTGTAAGCTCTGGAAGTGAGCATGTTTCCACATTTGTAATTCTTCGGGGCAACAAATATTTGTTGAGCACTTACTCCATGTGCTCTGGAAGCACGCAGACACAGCCATTCAAATACACATATGTGCATCCAAATGACAGTAAAAGGTAAAGAGGACGGGCTATACAGCCAGACCCACACACGTCCATGAATACCACTTACCTGTGTCCTTGTTGCTCTCACAGCCTCGGTTTCCTCTGTCTACGTCCTGTATCAGTGCTGTTCTGGAGACAGAAGATCAGGACTCATGAACAAGGGAGACTGGGCTTCCGTTCCCCAGTGGAAGGGTCAGCAGGACTGTTACCAACAACTGGCTCCCACTCCCCCTTCAGCTGGCAGGCCTTCCTCCCCCTTCAGGCTCCGAGTTCCTGAGCATGTGGAACTCACAGCCCCCACCACTTCCCACCTGCTACCCTGGGACCTGTTCACTGCAGTGGTGGCCTCCAGACAGGCATGGGTGCTGGGGTCCCAGCCGCAGTAAGGGTCCCGGGCCAGGATGCAGTCATAGCAGGAGCGGTAGCGAGAGCAGCTGGATAGTGGTAGCTGGATGACTCCACTAGAGGCCCCCACGTAGAGGCTATGCTGGGAGCCAGAGGGGACAGCTGGTCAGTAACTCCCACTTACAGACAAATACACAGCCCATGCCTGACGTCTCCAATGCCCTCTCCCCTTTCTGGCAAGGCCATATGGAGTGTCACAACTCAGGCGTTACCTGCATCGGAGAGATGACCAGATTCTCCACAGACTGGGGCTCCTTGAACACTTGTGTCTCTTCAATAATGTGCATCCCAGAGCCCAGGACCACGGCCTTGTGGATCCAGCCGTCAGCTAGTATGAAAAGGGTGGGGGGTCAGGTCTCCGCAATGGAATCTGCTCTGGACCCCCTGCAATAGCCTAATGGGACCAGCTTGAGAGTCATGAGGCCAGGGACAAGATTCATTCAGTAGCAGTGGGCCCTCAGGACATTGGGACCTCTGGGCTCTTCATGGCAGGAATTACTGAGTTCAGAAGCATTAGTGACTGGGGTCAATTAGTGATTGGTGGTTGGTGTCAGGAGTCAGCAGTCACCAAGAGCCAGAGTTCACTGGGGGCCAATAGTGAGTGTTCATTGAAGAATCAACATCAGGGGTCACCAGGGTTATGTGACCAAGGGTCATCAAGGGGGCTAGAGATCAACAGGGATCAAAGGACAGGCACCAGAGGGTTTAGGCCAGGGCTCAGAAGCACCTGTGCCCAGAAAGAGCAGGTCATAGGTGGGTCCGGCAGGTGTGGTGACAGGTATCCCTGTGAGGTGTGTGTAGCGCACGCTGCGCTTGAGCAGCAGGGGCCGTCCACGTGTGGGTACCACAGGCCGAGCCATCAGTGGGTGCAGCTTCACAAAGTCCAGGACCAGCGACGGCAAGTCCTGGGATGAGTTGTAGCCTTGGCTGCGCAACGAATCTGTGATACACTGGGGTGGGAAACAGGAGTGGGAAACCTCAGGACTCCCCACAAGATCCTACTGCCCTCCCCGAGGTTCTGTCCTGCCTGTCCTTCCTGCAAGGCCAGGCCCCCTGTCCCTCCTAGGGGTTCTGTCTACCAAGCACTGACCCCAGGTCTGCGCACTCACTGAGCCGGGCCGGGGCTCGGGCACCCCACCCTCGTAGCGGCCCCAGCGCCGGACGCCATCCTGGTATTCCATGTAGGGGCCTGCAAAGACCGCTTGCACTTCGGTCAGGTCATAGCGGCAGATGGCTGAGGCCTCCAGGGTCTTCCTGGGGATAACACATAGCGGAGAGTGTGAGTCACACTGAGTGGAGCCTGCCTGTCTGCCGCCTGTCTAGCCTGGAGCCCACTGTTATCCTGGTCAATCCCAGCTCTAGGCCCCCAGGGCCTCCTGAGGGTGAGTAGGCCACTGTGGCCTCTGGCCCCAGGCTAGCTGGATATGCTTGAAATTCTCTCTGTGCAGCCAGCCCTCCCCACAGTGGATCCTGTCTCATCCTCACTGACCTCTGCTCCAGCCCCTTTGCTGTCCCCAGTTTCTTGCCTCCCCACTACCCCTGCACTGACCACTGTGTGGTCAGCGTGAAGGCCGCATAGAAGTGCGTGCGGGCTGAGGTGTCAACGTCCACGCTGCAGACACCACGTAGTGTCTCGTACTGTGGAATGTGGCAGATGAGACGCGCCTTTAAGAAGGAGGTCCACTTCTTCTGCAGGATCTTCTTCCCTCCCAGGTCTCCCTGGGGAGGTAGGGGCATGGGGTCAGGAGCCAGGGTCGCGCTTCAGCCTCTACACCCTTGCCCCAACCTCAGTCCTAGTTACCTTGCACACGCGGGCCACACGTGCCACACGGTGGCTGCTGCGGCTCTGAGCAAAGTTGCCAGAGCCCTCCTCGGTGGCGCGCTCCGTGAAGAAGTAGTAAACCTTGTCATCGTCGCCCACTGCGCTGGCCTTGCTTTCCCGCACCAGGACGGAGAACACAAACTCGGCATCTGTGGGCCGCGCAGTTCATGTGGCTTCTGAGACAGGCTGGGTGTCTCTCCCCTGACCCCTACCCCTCCCTCAACCACGCCCAGGAACAGGCAGCTTCCCCTGAGGGTGTGGAGATAGGATGGTCAACTGTCCAAGGGAGTAAAGACGAAGAGACAGTCCCCTGCACCCCCTCGTCCTGTGCCCCATCCTCCTAACCATTGAGCCAGTGCATGGGTGCCTCCTCAGTCCTCAGGGAGTGCGGGTGGCGGCTCCGGCGGATGTCAGGAATGCTCCGGAATTCATACCGTGTGGCTGTGTAGAGGCCTCCATCTGGAGCAGGGATGTGCCAGGCATGAGACATGTCACACACAGCAAGGCACATAACACACATGGTGGCAAGTTCTAGCAGTGGCATCTCTGTCCCTCAAACAGCATGCTTGTGGATGACGGATTGGAGAGGGGAAGAGGGCACACTCACCGATGATGAGGCCTGTGAAGCCACGCGCTGGGTCATAAGGACACTTCTCCTTCCCCTCCTCGAAGCTGCTTGGCAAGGTGAAGGCCTCAGCATCCTGGGGGAATGAGGGTTCAGAAGTGAGTGGTTCCAAGGACAGGCAGGAGCCCAAGGTCAGACCAGTCTGGGGTCAGGGACCAGCGATCAGGGCTGGGGCAGGCATACTCACAATGGCTGCACAGAGGGGCTGGAAGGCGTGAGTCCCACATGCGTAGAGGTGGGTGGCATTGAGCCGCTGTAGGAATCGCACATGGTTGAAGCACTCCGTCTGTGGGGTGGGGTGGGGAGGGCCGTGAGCCCCGGGCCCCTTAGGGGCCTCTTCCATTAATCCATCTTGGTAGTCTGGCTCTTGTCCCCACTCATGGGACACACGGTTCTTTCCAAGATCCCAGTGGGCCTGCTCCCTGCCCAGAACATAGAGCACTCCCTGGAACTCACTGTCCTTTGGCCTCCCAGGGGCATGATTCCCCTCCTCTATGTCTTGGGTTACATGGTGCACTCTGCCAGCTTCTCTTGTATCTCCTGCACCCTCAGCTCAGGTACTCTCAGGCTCTTACCACCCTACATGCTTCTTGCATGTCTCCTTCTCAGTGATGTCCCCCAACCCTGGAGCTCCCACAGCCCCTTTGGGGTGACACTACCAAAACTATCCTCAGGCTCCAGCCCTCTCTCCACCCAATATCCCAGACACATCAAACTCTCTGTGACAGAAAGCAGACTCATCCCCTCTTCCCTAACCTGATCTTCCCTCCTAAACCTGTTCATCTAGTCTTTCCCTCCTCTCTTCCTCTGTGCATCCTACTCAGTCCAGAAACCAGGAGTCATCGTTGCTGCTTCCCACTCCCTCACCCCCACATTCAGTCTTGCTTCCTGATTAAATGTCTCTTTGTCCCAAACATCTCTGGACTTGGTCCACTTCCCTCCATGCCCCCACCCTAGTCCAAATTAGTGCCACCATCACCTCTTCCCTGAACCACTGCAGCAACCACCTGCCAGCTCTCCCAAGCCTCTGCCACTGTTTGTAAAAACCGACTTATTTATTCAATGAGTAAGTAATACATGCACTCAGCGTACAATTCAAAAGGTACAAAGGATATATTGTAAACAGAGTGTCCTTTTTATCCCTGTTGCCTCCCAAGGAGACAGCTGTTACCACTGTCTGGAGTTTCCTTCCAGAGAGTCTACCAATCTGCACACTCTTGCAACCCACTTTCTAAGGCATATTTAAAAAATGTAAACCAGATCATGTTGCTGCTATATTTAAAAACCCTTCAGCCACTCACCAGAGTCCTGAACACCTGAACTTGGGGTCCAACATGTTCCTGGCCCTGCCCCTTACCCTGGGCTGGCTCACGCTACTCCAGCCACACTGGCTTTGTCTGCCCATCAAATGCTTCAAGCTGCTGAGCCCTCTTGACTTCTTCACCTTGTTAATGATTCTCCTCCTGCCAGTCTCCTAGGGTTTGGATCCATGCAGGCCTCTTTGGCTCCTCCCGCGCCCTCCCCAGGTACAGAGGTGGCTCCATCCCTCCCCTCCACCAGCCTATTCAGACCTCCCTCCTGTGACCCATGCAATGCCTCCAACCTGGCCACTGCCTGTCCTGCCTCCAGACTCACTCCATTTTAGTCCATGTAGTGCCTGGGGCTGGATAGATATTCCTACAGTAAGTAATGTTTCCTCAAGATGTTTATATTAATAAGGGGGAGGGGGAGAGGAGTTCTGTAGATAAATAAGTTGGTAAAACTTACTTAACTACAGGTAAAACCTACCTTTACTGGGGACTTCTCGGAGCCTTACGGATATTGCTGTGCATTGTGGGATTGAGCATGCAGCATTTCCCAAACTCATCTGACCATTAAATCTCTCTTTTGAAAATTGATGTTCCTCAGAACCCACTTTGGGAAATGTCCTGTTTACCCAAAGTGTGGCCCAGGGACTATCAGCGTCAGCGTCACCAGGGAGTGTGTTAGAATTGCAGAATCTTGAGACTTTCCCAGACCTATGAGTTAGCACCTGCATTTATAGTGTCCCCAGGTGATTCACATGCACATGAAAGTTTGAGTATCTAAAGTATCAGGTGGTGAGGGTGCTCGTTGTCACAGAATAAAATCCAAATCCCCCATGACCTGGGCTCCACTTTCTATCCACAGCCCCATTTTCTATCCATGCTGCACCAGGAGGCAGCCTTTGATGGAAGTCCCAAGAGGTATGTCTTTAAATACGCCTGTCCCAACACCACGCCTGACTCACTGAATCAGACTCCATGGGCTGGTGGACCTTGGGAATGTGTTTTTATTTTTTTAATTTTTTTAGACTTTATTCATTTATTTCTAGAGAGAGTGGAAGGGAGGGAGAAAGAGAGGACAAAAACATCAATATGTGGTTGCCTCTTGCACACCGCACCCCCTACTGGGGACCTGGCCCACAACCCAGACACGTGCCCTGACTGGGAATCAAACTGGTGACCTTTCGGTTCAAAGGCCGGTGCTCAATCCACGGAGCCACACCAGCCAGGGTGGGAATGTGAATTTTTAAAAAGCTTTCCAGATGGGTATGTTACATAGCCAGACATGAGGCTCCTGCAGACACCCTGCTCCTTTGGCCAGGAAGGGCTGACACCTCACCAACACGCTCCCTGGAACACTGCGTACTTGAGCTATTCCTTGACCAAAGCCTCATCTCTCTCCTCTCTAAAATGGAGGGATAATATCATTTCACAGGGTTATTTTAGAATTAGGTGAGATAATAACTAAGTCAGCACTTACTGGAGATTAATTACTGTTATCGTGATTGTTATTTGGGAGCCCAGAGGAAATTAAGATGCCATCGCAGACCAAGCTAATAGGTCACCAGATGTTTGGATTAGAAGCGCTGCGCCTGGGGCTCACCACTTATAGTGCTTATTGTGGTTGCTGCAACCGACTGGCTGATGGTTAACCTCTCCATCTGTGTTCCCAGCCCTGACATCCACAACGGAGGAGGAGGAGGAGGAGGAGGAGGAGGAGAAGGAGGAGAGGAGCTGGGGACAGGGAAGACCACATACCTGATTGTTTTTTCCTTTTTGATGGCATTTGCTTTGCATCTCTGGGGAGGCCTCCCAGTGGATCTGGAGCAGGGGAAAGGGGAGAGAGGCTGGTGCACTGGCCCCAATACCCTTCCTTGCCTTTTCCCATTACCTGTGGGACCAAGTGATAGGATCCCAGGAAACTGGGGAAATTGGGGTGGGAATCAGTTTCAGGAGGAGCATTGGGTGTAAGGGAGACCTGGGCTGGGAAGGGCAGCATTGTCTGACGAGGGGGCTATGGAAGGGTGGCAGGGTTCCTAGGAAGTTGAGGTCCTGGGGAGGTGGATGAAGCCGGAGACCCTCTGTGTGGCCCAGGTTCCAGGGGCTGACCTCTTTGTGAGACCCATCTCCTATGTCATGGGCATTGAGAGAGAACAGGGCGCCCCGGGCTCCCACCAGCAGCCTTGCCGAGGCTTCCTCCAGCAGCAGTGTTGAGTAGTTCTGGGCTGGGCCCTTGAAGTGCCGGGTCCCAGAGAGCTCTAGGGAGAGCAGGAGCTGTGAGCCCCGTTCAGGGGCTGCCTCCCACTCCCAGCCCTGGCTCCTGCTGTCTTTTGAAGTTGGGGCAGGAGGAGGTCAGTCTAACCTTCGTAGGGGATAGTCGTCCGAGGGGTGGCATCTAGTTCTCTGGATGGTCTCCGCGGTGAGGGTCCGGGGACTGCAGTTGCTGTGAGGAAGCTCAGGAGGAGGGGCCAGAGCCTCCCCCACATCTTCCTGGGGAAGCCCCGACCAACAAGACCCCAAAGGGAAGCCAGGGCCAGAGTCAAGGGGATGATGGGAAAAACAGTCACAGGGGCCAAGGCCCAGGGAGGTCACTTGGAAGGTCAGGGGTCATGGGGCCAGGGAGGGTCCTGGAATTGGGGGGACATGGAACCACAGGGTTGCATGGCCATGGAATCCCAGGTGAGAGGTCAGAGGATCACACACTGCCTGTCTGCATCATATACAAACTGCATGGTGAGAGGGAGTTGTGGGGTCATTGGAGGGGTTGTAGGTCACTGATGGGGTTACCCTGCCTCGAAAGCAGGGCTAATCCTGGTTCTCTGAGGTCTGGTTTCTGAAGAAAAAGAAAAAAAAAACAGGAAAAAAAAGCCCTTTGATCTCTGTGTGGGTGGAAGGTAGCTGATACTACCCGCAGACTTCAGGGGTATTGAAGGGAGGAGGCCAAGCGTCCACAGAACTGCCAGGTCAGGATCACTCAGTCATTCTGATGCAGGACGTTGGGTGGAACTTGCCCTCTTTATAAAACCCTGGACAACTCCCCACCTAAAACCAAGGTAATAGTCCTTCTCTGACCAAGTGAGAAGCTTAGATGGGCCTCCATCTTGGTGGAGCTTGGGTTCTCAGGGAGAACGCCTTCTCCTCCCAACAATGAGACCCAGCTGGGCGGCAGCTGCCCTTGCTGCCTGCGGGGGTGCCTTATGCAGGAAGGCCTGGGCAGAGACATTTAATGGGCCTTTGTTGATTCTGCCCTGTTTTCCCTTTGTTTTTTCTTTTCCCTGGCCTGAGAGCCCCTTCTGGAATTTCTCTTTAATTAGACACTTCCCAGCATTCCTCTCTGAGGGGGTGCACATCTCCGCCCTCCCCATCTGAGTCTGTGCTGCACCCTCTGGCTAGGCATCTACACATGCCCCTACCTGCAGACAGGCACTCGCATGCACTGGGGGGTATCTGGCCCCCCTGGTGGCATGAGTCTCATGTCTGTGCAGGAGGCTATAACGCGCAAGTCCAGTTAACTGAGACATGGGCAACATGGGAAAGGTGAATGATGGGATCCCTGAGCTCTTGGTCACCTCCCCTGGCATATCTTGGAGACTATTCCCACTTCTGGACCCTTCTTCAAGCCAACCAGCTGAGAATGGGCTGAGGAGCAGGCGGCAGGCTTCCTCTGAGCAGTGGAACAGGCCTGATCTCTGAGGTGGCTCCTGAAGGCCTCCTCAGCTGGGCTAGGGATGGAGGAAGGCTGACCCACCCATTCTCGTCAGGTACCCACAGACAGGGCCAGAGGGTCATTGGCCCTCCCCACCCTTCCTAGTCAAATATTAACTGTGTGGCCTTGAAGAGAGGGGAGGGATGAGGAGCTGGCCAGAGGGAGAACAGGGATTCAGAGCATTTATTTAAGAGGTAAAGTTCACCACTGCAGTGGACAGAGTCCAGAGCAGGAGAATGGAGTATGACTAGAGGGAAGGGGGTCCCTGACCCACAGATAGGGCATTCAGCTACTGGTTTAGGGGCTAGGGCAGCCAGAGGTCCCAGGCAAACTGCCTGTGCTCCACCCCTCACTGTGGAGGCACACCTGTTTACCTTTGGGTCTTTTTATTTGCTCAGTGCAGAAGGAGGGGGGAGCCCTATGGCTAGGAGGAGTGAGTCCCTAGGATTGGGCAGGAGGAACACACCCCAGGGCAGAGGAACCACTCAGAGTGTGGTACATGGCACACTCACACAGATTTACACAAGTCACATGTGTCCAGAGGAGGGTGATGTGTATGCAAACAGGTGCACACACACATACAAAGGCACAGGAGGGCTGTGAACACATGTACGCACAGGAGATTCATGCACACACACTCACAGGGAGGTTGTACACACATATGTTCACATAAAGAGCCTACCACATGTGTTCATAGATATTTACATGTAAGGTTATATTCATATGCCCATTCATTCAACAGGTCACACAGCCTCAGAAGTTGACAAGGAGGGTTATAAACCCACACATGTGCCTATGAAGGATTGCACACTTATTCACAGGAGGGTCCTGCACATATACACATATATGGAGGGACATGCACACAAACTCATTGATACAGTGGGTCAGACATAGAAGAGGCAAGTACATGTGTATTCACAATCCTCAAACACACAATTACATTTATGCAGAGACAAGCATATATACACGCAGGGGTCCAGTTCTCACTGCAGACTTAGAGGCTGCCAGTGTCCACAAAGGGTAAGATAAAGGGCAGCACCCTCCCTCCCTCTCCAATGTCCTGATTCTAAGGCCAGATTCCAAGTATGTGTGTGTGTGTGTGTGTGTGTGTGTGTGTGTGTGTGTGTGAGAGAGAGAGAGAGATGGGGGAAGCTTCTGACCTCAGATACTCCAAAGGGATGGGTGCATGGGTCAAGGCTGTTGTGCAGGAAAGGAAAGAGGCCCCTAGTTTTAGCAAAGGAAAGATGGAATGGATCACTTGGCACTCTCTACTCCCATGTATACTGCAGTTCTAGTTAATGGGAGTTGGGCCTGAGCTCTGGGCCCCCATTTAAAACCTGTTGGGAGAGAAGGCGAGGCTACGGGGCAAGTAGGCTTCAAGGTCTCCAGTCCACACCCCACATTCCACCCCTGGTTCCATAGTTTGGGTTCCTCCCCAGGGCCAGCTCCCTAGACTCTGATCACCTTCCCACTTGGCAGATCCTAGGGCAGAGGGAACTGAGGAGGGGAGACCCATCCCCCCCAAGAAGATCAATGTAGATCAGCAGGCTCTCAACCTTCATTCTAGATGTCCACCTGCTTAATGTAAGAAGTGTCTCCCTCTGCCCAGTTGGCTGGTGGTCTCTCCTGGCCTGTGAGCCCCTCCCCCGCTACCTCCTTCCTCCACCATCTCCTCCCTGGTTCTCTTCTTTCCTCGGGTCTAACCTCAGTTTCTACTGCTGCAGCTGGAGGACAAGGTCTCCTTCTATACCGCCGGACGCCAGGAGACGTGACCCAGATCCCAGGGAACACTCCTCACCACGCGGCCCTGGTTCTGCGTGCTGATCCCCGACTCCACGTTGGTGGGTTTGCGCCCAGCGCGGCCGGGGGCCTCGCCCGCGCCCCTTTACATCCTTTATGAGGGACCGGGGGACTTGGCAGTTATAAAGGCCTGGCCCAGCTAGGAGGGTGGAATGGATGTGGGGAAGGCCTGGCCTGGCCCCCACCCCCCCAGCCCAAGCACCGCCACCGCCCGCACGCCCTGCCTCTCTCACCTTTGCGCTCGGATCCCGGGCCATAGAGACAGCGACACACAGCTCTGGGCCCCAAAGCACCAGCTGCAGGATGAAGGGGCCGCGGTCAGAGGCGGGGCGGGGTAGAGGCGGAGCCACTGGCGGGGCGGGGCCTGGAAGGTGGGACAAGGAGGCGGGGCGGACAGGGTGGGGTGCCGAGAAAGGTGCTGCTCTCTCCTTTGTTCCCACCCCCCATACAATAGAGACGGTTTAGGGACGATGGCGTTCCCTACCCACAAGGTCGGAGGCCCCGGTATTGCCCCCTGGTGGTGGTCTCACTGCACTGAATGCCCTCAACGGCTCAGAGCCCACCTTCTCTCCCCTCTAGCCCTAGGACCCCTCCGACTTTCCTCCTGCTAGAGGCACGCAAACCTGTCCTCTTGGGGCTACAAACTCTCCCAAAACCCGTGGGCCTGAAAGCCTGTCCTGACTTCTTGAGCTTCTGCCACCCCTGTGCTCTCTGCCTAGGGTATGGAGAGCCACAGTATGTGGAGACCAAGCGTTGGGGCAGCTCTGAACACAGAACAGGGTCTTCTCAGCTCAAGATCCCTGTCGTTGCCTGGTCCTTCAGCCTGAGGTCTGGGTGGGTGAAGGGGGTGGGGGGTCAGGCCTGGAGGGATGAAGTAACAGCCTGACCAGAAGTGCACACAGAAAATGCTGCTTTTCTGGACAGATAAGCCACAACCATTGTACCTGTCCACTCAACCAAACCTTCGACATAAATGGGGTACACCTCCTCAGGGACTGGGTCATTCACACACCTGCCTTCCCTTCCAGCTCACCTTGGACATCTTTCTTACTCCAGATCTTTTGGTGAACTCCTCCTAGGCAAGAAAACATCCTGTCTTTCCTCGGCTCAATCACCTTAGTCAGTAGCACTCTAGAAGCCTCCTCAGAATCAACCCCCCAACTCCTGTAATTCAAATAGGATGGGCCTCCCATGCAAACTTTGCTTCTTCAGTTTCCCCTCAACTTGGACAGTGCCTTCTTCCCACTGCCTATTAAAGACCCCTCTAGGGTTTGACTCAAACCCGAGCTCTAGACATGACCTGGCCTGATCCTCCCTCTCTCATCCATGACAGTATTGATATGGTCCCAACAGCGGGACCAAAATGATGAAGGCCACAGGGGCACAGGTAACTAACTCATGTGCCTAGGAGTCTGTGCTCTGGGGGGACAGAGGGTAGGGGAACAGGTGGGTGAGCAGTGGCCTGAGAGCCGGTGAACAAGATTCAAGAGGCTCTGTCATTTGAACGGACCCAGGGAGAGACATGTCATCCTGCTTTTGCTGAAGTTCCCGAAGCTCAGTTTGGCACTTCCTCATACACAGTCTCGTAGTTTGGGCTGCTGTGTGTGACTAGACAGCAGGGCCCACATCACACTTCCACCTCCGCCGGCACTCTGCAAATAGGATGTGTGTTGAGGGGGAGGTGGCTGGGGAGAAATGCTTCCTGTGTGCACACACATCTACAAAGAGTGCCAGCTTCATTGTTTTTTTTTAAGTTTTTATTGTATCTTAATTCCAATCTTGAGGGATTAACCTTATTTTATAGATGGGAAGAGGCTCCAAGAGGTTAAATAACTTGCCTTGAAATTATTCTTTGTTTACAGAGAGGACAATCAGGACTGGGAAAGCCTGAGAAGAGGGGAACAAGGTAAGCCTGAAGGGGTATCATCAGAGCAGAGGCGGAAATGTGTAGGTTTGTGTTGGGGAGTAGGCCGAAGGGAAAGGGCAAGAGTGAGGAAGGCATGTTTGATCTGATGAGATGGGAGGGTTCCCAGCAGGTAACAGAAGGGAGAGTCAGCCAGTAGTTTGGAAAAGACCACAGAAGAAAATTCCGAAAGAGCTCACCAAGAAAGGAAGTCCAAGTTGGGAAGACTGGGAAAAACATGGCCTCATGGGAAAGTGTGTTGGGGGTGACAGTGGAGGAGGGATGGGAAGACTGCTAGCCCCATAGTATCAGACAGGAGAGAAATTAAACTGCAGGGGCCCCCAGTGGGCTAGGAACACAGCTCTTCATGAAGTCACAGTGGCAACTTTACATACCTCAGGAGGTGGCAAGTAGGCCGAAGTAATTTGGTGGTAGGTCCTGCATCTCACTCACCTAGTCTCTGTGGGGTGTGCCTTTGCTCCTCTGAGGTGCTTTGATGGCAGACTCAGAACCTCATACGTTTTCAAATGAGCAAAATGTCTAAATCCCAATGCCGAGTTCCAGCATGGCACTTGCTACACTGTAGTTGGGCAGTTACTTTTGTACCTCTGACAGTATAGATTCAGACCACAATGCATTTCTCTCTGCTGTCCTTCCACTTCAATCTCTGAACCTAATGAAATGATCAGATATGATGGCAATTAATGGAACTTTCTATAGGAATCCCCTTTGATTGATAATACTCCTCTTTGTAAATCAAGCTGATAAGATACGAATAAAAGGGATGGACAGTGAAGACTCAAAAGCAAACCAAGAAACTGACCCTAACCTAGTCATGAATTTATGTCCTGGGACACAGGCAGGCCATTCTCTGAGAAGGTTGTTACTCATCTGTAGTCACTACCTTGGCTGTCTCACAGGGGACCCCATATGAAAACCTTCTGGTGTAGTTCACTGACAGAACCCCAGTGTAGGCTTTGTTTTTGCTAGGCTATCCTCCCCAGCTCTTTTGTAGGAAAGTGGCTGGCGGCAGTGCTGGTTGAGCTTAGCCATCCACATACCAGGTTTGGCTCCAGGCTTTGCACAGAGTGGTTACTCACTGTAGCAGGGATCCTAGGTGTAGGGGTAGGTATGAACTCCTGAAACTTGAGCAGAGGTTCCCTGGGGCAAAAGAACTCTGGCCTAGTCAAGTTGTCCTGCTTGCTGTTCACTGTAGCAGCATTTGTTCCTGCTTTGCCATCTCCACCTCTGGTTTGCCCAGCACTCTCTTTGGGTGGTGTGATCTTTATTTTGGCCACGTTACAGCTGAGGTGCTTCTTCAGTTGGGACTGTCACCAGTGCAATCAATAATGCTGTAGTCTCACTGTTCCACTGTGCCTCAGAAGCCTGTTTTGCCTGTTAAGTTTTCCTCCCAGCCAGTCGTCTTGGAGTCAGACCCAAAGCTGGGCCTTCTGGTTTGACCTCTCTTGACTCCAGCCTGGGGAATTGTTAGCAAGGAGAAGGGAGTGTCAGGACATGTCCACAAATGTTGGAAAATCACCACCCACCACCCCTTTCTCAGCTTCAGCATGCTGGGTTTTAGAAAGTCACAAACTTAATTTTTTACCAGCAGAGACAGCTGAACAGAGGTCTCTGGGGCTCTCTGTGTCAGAAGGAATAAAACACAAATAGTTTTAAGAAATATGGTTTGCTCAGGTGTCAGCGAAGCCCAAGTACCTTAAGATCAATTTTGTGGTCTGAGAAGAGCCTGAGCTTAGAGTTAAATAAAATAGCTGGCATTTACTGCATTCTTGCTATAGGCCAGAAACTTCGCTAAACACTTATCATGCATTAGTTCATCTAGCCCTCACAAACACCTCAGGTAGACACTGTTATTATTCCTTTTGACAGATGAAGAAAACTAAGACTCAGAGAAACTTGCCAAGGATCAAACAATGGCTATGGTGACCTGAGGTCAGGACAAAGGGCAAGGTCAAGGCCCATAACTTGTACAAAGCTGATGCGTGTCTCCCAGTTCTTAGGCAATGCCTCTGCTTTTGCCTGGGCTTTCACACCTGGACCTCTCTATCCTAATGCTGGAGAAAAATGCTCACAAGCCGCCTCCTTTTAACTAGCACGTCAGAAGGGAGAAATGCTGACATGATTCTGGAAGCTGAGGCCTCTGGCAACCATGCCTAGCCCTTCTGTGACCTCATAAGAACAGCTGTTCCAGTGAGGACGTGTCAACTTATGTCTCCCCCCATTCCTCCCCAGTATATCCAGAGCTCTATCTGCCTGGTGGGTTGGAGGTGATCCTGAGCCCTGCCTCCACACTGTATGGTTTAGATCCCAGAACAAGGGGGCCAGATCAAGGGTATTCTTTTCCAGTCTTCTTTTCCCAATAACAGAAAGTATTTTCACCTGGATAACAGCAGGTAAGATTCATGAGAACTCTGTGTTGTACACCACTGAATCTTAAAGAGTGCCTACCAGGCAGCAGGGACTCAACAGTTGTTGAACATAGTGGATGAGGTGAGGTAAGAATGAGGTTACTGAATTCCTGACTGCAAAGTATACAGCAAATTATTTTAACTGGGTTATATAAAAGTGAACTGTGTACAACTATGGCTTCAAGTATGCCAGAAACAGGAGACAAAGAACTAAAAAACCGATGGGAAAATCCAAAGCAAGAGGAAGAAAGGAAGAAATTGGTTTTAAAAGCAGGGGATGGGGCTGGGAAGAAACAGGACATTCCCGATACTTAACCATCCCCACTCCCAAACAAATACTACCAAACACATGTTCAAACTGAGAAAAAGCCATTTTAATAACACACACATACATTCATAGGACTTTAAACAAGATGTAGTATAAAATCCTAAAAAAAAAAATAAGGAAAGGAAAAGAAAGAAAAAAGAAACCTGTCTCTACTTGTAAACTGCCTAGAGCTGGTGGGTTAACCGGCTGACAGGACTGCCCAGGGAAAAGAAACAAGAGGATGCAGCGCACCAACGCGCGCTCGTGAGCAGGAATAACCACAGGTCAGGCTCTCCATACCCGACCGCCTTAACTCTAATCGTGCCTCTTTAGAAGCACATCAGGACAGCCTTTCCCTAATTCCCCACTCGGTCACTTATGGGTCACCTCTCAGATTTTTACTTTTTAAAGTTTAAAAATTATTCTTGGTTTAAAGACTCCACACATTATTACTGGCCAGTCCCCACCAACTACACTTGTTTTGACAGAAATAAAAAAGCAAATGTTCCAACTGAGCCTGGATGATGACACACCATTTTCTATCTTTTATATCTGGGGAGATTTTTGTGAAGTCAAAAGCAAGCTATTACTTATATCTCAAAACAAAAACAAAATGCCAACCTTCCAAAAGGCGACAAAGGCACCACTGCCATCAGGAGATAGACAGAAAATGTACAAATGCTGTTACTTTACTGCTACACAGATGCATTTTGTGCATGGAGCGCATCTTCACTTAACATGGTATAACTAATAGAATTGTATTTTCGGATAACAAGAAAAGCAGTTTAGAAAAGGCAAACAGTTACACACAAAAGCATAAACACTTACAAGTATCTTAAATTTCAGCTTGCAATAAGGGTAATAAGTTTGACATACATATCCAGAAAATTAGACAAGGTGATTTTTGGCACAGTAATATTGCCAAACACACCACCACTCAGTGCAAGCTTTGTTTGCCAAGTCTCAAAAATGGCCTGACGTTGTCTGTGCAATGAACATTTTCTCCCCCACAACCATCCCTTTTCACTGGGTGGGCAACAACAGCAGGAGGGAGACAAAGCAAGGGGACTCAAGAGGGAGAAGGGCAACACTTGATTTGGGAGAAAAAACATGGGCTACTTGTGCTAAAAGAGAATCACACAACTTTTATGAGAAGCCGAATGCAAATACTAACTGGAATACGACCTGGAGACTGAAGACATCTACCAGAGTCATAAATGCAAAGGTCCAAACAGATGTTTGGCCATTTATTTTAAAGGGACACATGAAGTATTTTTCTCTAATGGAGAAAGATAATTAAAAATAGAGACTTTTCTTATTGGAACTGCTAAATAAAAATGTATCAAAGTGGTTTTAAATTTGATGAGCAGTTACCAGTTGAAACTGCAATACAAAAGGGTCACTTAAAAAAAAACCTGAATAACCCACTTGTCCCCCCATCAATGTACACGATTAGAAAATATTTACACACTGTAATTACAAGCAATATAAGCAGTATTTTATACTTTTGAAACTTTGTACACTTTACACAATGCAAAATGAGAAAAATATGAACACTTATAAAATTACACACAAATAATGTATCTACAAATTATTAAATTACAGAGAGTGAAAGCCCCCATTGTTGGGCAGATAGATGCCAGAGTTTCAAGCTTCTGTCAAATATAACTCTTTGTATTTATCTCATTAACCATAAGTGGCATTTTCTAACAATACCCTTGAGAGGTAGTATCAAGATAATAATATTCTTACCAGTAAACTCAACACAGAATAAAACTTTTGTTGGCCTGACAAGGTTCTTAGGAACTGAGTTTACTCAGTCTTTCCTAGAAAATCTCTAACTGCTCAATGCTTGACATGGGCTCAAAAATTACTTATGCTACTTTGAATGATAAATTTAAGATAAAATGTGTTTTACTCCTAAGCCTCAATTTAGAGGTAGAAAGCTATTTTCAAAACTTATTTTCTTCATTCTCAAACTACAAACATCAAATCCAATTCCCTTCCCCGCCATCACCTTTCCCCTCAAAATTAGAGACCTCAGAGTGCTCAGGATAGCTACTAGCAATGTCATCCAAGTCAATACTGAAAAAAAAAAAAAAAGTTGGCATTTTCTTTTAAGAAATCCTCCTAAAAGGGACACTCAGTCAACAAAAGAATTTTTCATTTAGCTAGTAAGAGTTTATTACTACCAAAGGCTTCAAAGGGCCCTTGGGCTAAGACCAGCATGTGCACTTTTACTCACCCTCCACCATTTAAACCAAAGGCTGGCTTTCCAGTGTTTAAGAATTTAGAGCAGCTGTGGTTTTCAAGTGCAACTTTAAAATACAAGCACAAACACATGTGTGTGCACACATGAGTGCAGTGTCGTAAAGAATAACACCATCCAGGTCTCTGCCAAGGTTATACACTTGTGAAAATAAGGTTTCTGGAAACTTGTCCAGATTTTTAAACTTTTATAATACAGACTTCTGTAATATGGCTACTAAGGGGCCAGAATTCTATGATTCAACCAGTATTTTTAAAAATGCACTGGAAATTAAAAACAAACTGCATATTTTGGCATGAAAACAGAGCCACTACTTTGTAGCTTAACCTCTTCCCCTTACGGGGATCTGACAATATACCTTCTGTTTCTCAACTGTTTGTTTAAATGTATTTTAAAAACCTAACAGACTTATAATCTTGAATAGTGAAGGAAATTGCATGGATTGAACCCTCCCTGTGGTTTATAGGAGTTACGGAAGAGCTTTATCCTTTTTGTTACTAAACTCGATTGTGAGGTTTTCCATTGAGTCTTAAAATAACTAAAAGGGAAAATTAAAACCAACTGGAACTTGGTCTTGGTTTCCATGTTTAACTCCTCACATTGGTCCAAATCTTTTCTCACATATTTCCTGTGATTATTCAAGTGCCACAAATACAAAGGATAAAAAAAAAAAGATAACAGGCTTATAATTTAACAGCGGAGTTAATAGGGGCAGGTTAGACATGCAACTATTAGCTGCTTCTATACTTCCTGTCTGTTATAGGATTCTGCTCTTTTAAAAGGCCAATTACCTTAATTATGCAGATTGTGTTTTATATCTGCTTCAGAAATGGCAATTTCTTTTTTATTTTTCTTTTTTAAAAAAGATTTTATTTATTTACCTTTAGAGAGAGGGGAAGGGAGGGAGAAAGAGAGGGAGAAAAACATCAACGTGCGAGAACTGGGGCCCTGGCCCGCAACCCAGGCATGTACCCTGACTAGGAATCGAATTAGCGACCTTTCGGTTTGCAGGCCGGCGCTCAATCCACTGAGCCACACCAGCCAGGGCGGCAATTTCTTTATTACCAGCTTCATACTAGGTACTCAAGTGGCACACTTGCTGCACATTTTCTTAGCATTCCACTGGTTTTTGTAGTAATCCCTTCTACTCCTCTAGGAAAGGCTCCTATTGAACTTCTCTTGGTTCTTATTTTTGCTGTTGCAACTCCTGTTAAGAATCCGGTACCCAGAAGTCATGAAGCTGCCCCTAGAAAACAGAAGGGGGAAAAAAAAACCAGGATAAAGAAAATCCAAATTATGAATAAGCTTTATAAAATGTCTCATCAGACAATGGACAGACTTTGATAACAAAAGTAAAAAAAAAAATCTTTATTTTGTATATTTCTCTGAAAATTTATGGTAATCAGATTCAAGTTTCACATTTTGTGGCCTAACAATTAAAAAGTATAAAATAAGTACCAGATATTTTCTCTTCATCAACAAACACATAAGAGAATCATATTTAAGATGATTAAGTAATATTGTTAAGCTAATATAAAGTTTTAGTTTTAAATTCTTTTCTATTTTAATGCCATATCAGCTAAGATGGCCAGCCTGAAAAACGGTCTACTGAAGTTAGAAACAACAACAAAACATTACCTTAAGATTTCTTAAAGACTTCTCTAAAATGGTGTGCACATCTTAGGAAGGACACCAACAGCAAAAGTCAAAATGTCATAAAATAGATTGTTTTTGTAATTAATATTCAGTATTCCTGTTACTTTGATAAAAAATACATAAGCAACTTCTAGGTCCTATCTACTGCAAGTGTGATCCCTGGATCAGCAGCATTGGTATTAATCTGAGAACCCGGTGGAAATGCAGAATATCTCAGGTCCCACTCCAGACCTACTGAATAAAAATCTGCATTTAAACAAGTTCCTTGTCGATACTTATGCACATTAAAATTTGAGAAGCATCATTTTAGACAATCCCAGATCAGTTTGCTTGTAAATAAGCAGGATGGCAAACTTAACAGCAGGTATTTAAACAATGCCCTTCTTAAGCAGTCTCCTTAGTAGACATTATACTAAAAGTGTGACAAAAGAAAAAAATAGATAAAACTGACTTCATCACAATTAAAAACTTTTGTTCTACAAATGATACCATCAAGACAATAAAAAGACAACATACAGAATGGGAGAAAATATTTGCAAATTATACCCAATAGGAGACTTGTATTTAGAGCATTTGGGAATTCTTACAAATCAATAATAAAGATAAAAACCTAAATTAAAAAAAATGGACAAAGAATTTGAATAGACATTTCTCCAAAGAAGCTATATGAATGGCTAATAAGTACACAAAAAGTGCTTATTAGTCATTAGGGAAATGCAAATTAAAACCACAGTGAGATTCTACTTCCAACCCCCTATTATGGCTTTAATCAAAAACAAAAACAAAAACCCAGATAATAAGTTGACAAGAATGTACAAAAATTAGAAACCTCAAATATTCTATTGGGAATGTAAAATGGTGCAGCCACTGTGGAAAATAGCCTGGCAGGTCCTCAAAACATTTAACATAGAATTACCATATGACCCAGCAATTCTACTCCCATGTATATGCCCAAGATATTTTCACTTGAAAACGTATGTTCACACAAAAGCCTGTATACAAATGTTCATGAAAGCATTATTCATAATAGCCAGGAAGTGGTAACAACTTGAATGTCCATCTAATAAGTGGATAAATCAAATGTGATATATCCATACAATGGAATATTATTTGGCAATAAAATGGACATATATGCTACAACATGGATTGAGTTAGCTTTGTTATGTGAAAGAAACCAGTCATAAAATAGCACACAGTATATGATTTCATCTATGTGAAATATGAAGAACAGGCAAATCTACATAGACAGAAAGTCTGTAGTCGCCTAGGACCTGGTGGAATGGAGACAGGAGTGCAGGTAGCTGGGGAATGGGGAGTGACTGCTAATGAGTGCGGGACTTTTTCTTTTTTTTGGAGTGCCAAAAATGTTCTAAAATTAGATTGTGGTGATGGCTGCACAAGTCTGCATATACAAAAAAAGTCACTGTAAACTTTATATAGGTGAAATGTGTGATACATGAATTTTATCTCAATTAAGCTGTTAAGAAAAATGATTCTTGTGAAATAACCTCTACTTGATGCAATTTAACATTTTAAAATGGGCTCAACCACCTGTTAACATAAATTAATGAATATGAAGCCAACAAAAACTAAAAAAGAAAAATTTACAAACTATTATACTGGAGTTTTCAGTTTATCTTAAGACCTAGAAGCAAGTGCTCTGTCGTACTTTTTTCAAACAATATGAAGAAACACCATTCAGCAAAACTATTAAGAATAAATAAAACTGTTTAATAAAATGACACCTGAATAGGCCGACAGTTCTGGATTATTTCCTGCCATTTTCCATGTATCCTGGCAACCAAGTCTTTTACCTTAAAAATATCAAATAGGGAAAAAGTGATCAAATTAAAACATCCTCACCTAAAATCAACTTAAGGCTTTCTATAAAAGATCTGGTAACTATGACAGGCCCAAACCCAACAACTCAATTTGATTTTTGTCAAGAAACAGAAAATAAACTACTCATTTCCTGGAGAGGCTTTAAAATCATAGTGATTAATACAACTTTTCTTTATCATCATAATCTAAAATACTGAATGCTTAGGACTCCATTTTCCCATTACTTATTAAAGATCATCCAGAAAAACATATTCCCACCCTTGCTGGTGTGGCTCAGTGGATTGAGCACCGGCCTGCCAACCAAAAGGTTGCTGGTTTGAGTTCTAGTCAGGGCATATGCCTGGGTTGCAGGCCAAGTCCCCGGCTGAGGGCATGAGAGAGGCAACCAATCAATGTTTCTCTCCCTCTCTTTCTCCCTCCTTTCCCTTCTCTCTAAAAATAAATAAATAAAATACTTTAAAAACTCCCAATATATTCCCTACTTCAAGACACATACATTTTCACCTAGCTGGCTTCTGAACACTCAGATACAGAAGGTAAAAGGGTAGCCTTTGTTACAGGGCCCAAGGCATAGGCTGTCACCTGCCTTCCTAGCTTCTGTTTGAAAGACTCAATGCCACAAAGACTGGTTGTCATTAGTTCCTTTCCACATTATCAAAAGATCCAAAATTCACTGTTATACCTCTAGGTTTTTGTAAAGTACAATAAATCTTCTTTAAATACCTGGTATATTCTGACATTTGGAGGTTTAACAAATCTTTGTGTAAAATTCAAACTTTCCTACCACTCTAGAGATTCTTAATTAGCTCTTGAACATAAATAACTGCCTGAGAAAAATGTTTTAAACAAGTCAGGAATTTTATAACTACTTTAAGTTAATAAGGTAAATTGCAAAGTCTGCTTTTTTCTCCATTTAGAGTTTAGCAGATTCAGTTTCTTCAAAACAATTACCACCTTTCTACTAGAGGCCTGTGGAGAGGCAGGCAACTCAACTGTTTCAGCAGGGCCATCCCCTAAGCAATTTCCATAGACCTCTATGCTGTTCTCCACTCTAAGTAAAGGGAATCCTGGCACCAATCTATGCCTTGCCCCTGGCTTTAAGAAACAAAAACCTTGGGTGATCTCCTTTTAGCACGTCTGTCAGCAGTAGCCACTAACACCAAGTTCTACGGGCCAGTAACTCTAGTTAGTGTTCAAAAGAAATGTGCTTCTGAAACTATGGGTTTCCACTCTAAGGCAAAGAGCTTTCTTCTACATGTATTTGAAAATCTGCAACCAGATACTTCATTAATTGCTCATTTTTGTATTTAACTTAAATCTACTAAAATAAATATAGATACTAAATCCAAATGGGCTAACCTTTATAGCCAATTAATGTAAGATATAAAGTTACAAAGCTGATTCTTCCCATTCAATGACTATCCAAACACAGGGGCAAAAGAAATCAGCTTTACATTACCAAAGCTAAAAGAT